>AWOL01S0109042.1:0-55639 GCA_000715115.1 Nicotiana otophora
GGGTCAATGTATAATCTCTCCACCACCTCTTGGCGAAACCCGTCATCTGAAATACAACAAAATTAACCTCATTGGTCTCAACTATACCCATGTCCCGCAGCACCTCATGGCATCGTTCAAGATAATCCTATGGGTCCTCAGAAGGTGCACCACTGAAATGAATTGGAAAGAGCTTAGTGAACTTATCCAGTCTCAATAAGGCCTCCAAAGACATGGCGGGCCTATAACCGGTCTGTGCTGCAACAACTGGCTAAACTACCCCAACTGGCGGGGCTGCTGGAGCCTGATTCTGGGGAGCCATCTGCTCCGGGGCGGGAGTAGTAGGAATTTGTGCTCCTCCCCCAGCCTGTGAGATGGCTGGTGCCACTAGAAATGTATCATTCTGGGCCACCCTCCATAAGACTCACCAATCGGACTACATCGTCCTGAAGCACTAAAGTGGCTATGAATCCTTCCGGGACCTGAACTGGTCCAACTGGTACATTCTGAACTGGGACCTCCTCCTGAAGGTCTACCTGAGGTTCTACAACAGGTGCAGCTGCTCGAGCTCTAGACTGAGCTCTACCTCGGCCTCTGCCTCGGCCTCAAGCACGACCTCGACCTCTACCCCTGGCCATAGTTGCCACTAAGGGTTCTGGTCCCTGTCTATCGGTAGAAGTATTATGCGTTCTCACCATCTGTGAGAGAATAAGAGTAGAATAGTTCAATCATCGATGATAGAATAAAATCGCACGACAGAATAAGAAAGAAGTGATATTGTTCCTAAACTTCATAGCCTCTGAGATAAGTACAGGCGTCTCTGTACCGATCCTTCAGACTCTACTAAGCTTGCTCATGACTCGTGAGACCTATGTAACCTAGTACTCTGATACCAACTGTCACGACCCAAAATTCCCACCTTCGGACCATGATGGCGCCTAACATTTCACTTGCTAGGCAAGCCAATATTAGAATAATATTATCTATTTTAAAATAATTTTTTAAATGTAATTAATAACAAGAAAACAAATGCGGAAGCAAAGTTTGAAATATAGTGACATAATCCATCAAACAACGGTGTCTAAATACCATCCCAGAATTGGTGTCACAAGTGCAAGAGCTTCTAGAATAAATACAAATAAAGGTCTGAAAAATATAAAGGTGTCTGGAAATAAACACACAGCTAAAGTACAATAGACGGGGACTTCAGAACTGCGGACGCCATGCAGTTATACCTCAAGTCTCCTCTAATAGCTGAAATCCGAGCAAGTTTATGGTACGCCGCTATGACCAATTCCAAAATCTGCACAAGAAGTGCAGAGTGTAGTATCAGGACAACCGACCCCATGTACTGGTATGTGCTGAGCCTAATCTCAACGAAGTAGTGATGAGGCTAAGGCAGTTTACTTACATTAACCTGTACGCAATATTAGTAACAACAACAATAATATGAATAAATCAGGTAATTCATTTATAATAATTGAAGGCAACTCAACAGTCATAACCAATTATCATTTCCATTATTTCTGTTGCAGCGTGCAACCCGCTCTCACAATATATCCACATTCAGTTCTGTTGCGGCGTGCAACCCGCTCCTCCAAAATATTCATTTTAATCAAGTATGTTGCGGCGTGCAACCCGATCCTCCAATATTAACTTTTTAACAAGTCTGTTGCGGCGTGCAATCCGATCCTCCAATATTGACTTTTAATAAGTCTGTTGCGGCGTGCAACCCGATCCTCCAATATTGACTTTTAATAAGTCTGTTGCGGCGTGCAACCCGATCCTCCAATATTGACTTTTAATAAGTCTGTTGCGGCGTGCAACCCGATCCTCCAATATTGACTTTTAATAAGTCTGTTGCGGCGTGCAACCCGATCCTCCAATATTGACTTTTAATAAGTCTGTTGTGGCGTGCAACCCGATCCTCCAATATATTCATTATAATCAATCATGTTGCGGCGTGTAACCCGCTCCTCGAATATTTTCATTTACCAATTCTTATAGAAGAAATTTTCCCAATAAATGTAACAATTAATATAAAATTACGAGACAACAAGCATACAATAATTATGGTTTAATTATCAAGCAAACAATGACAAATAATAAATTATTATGGAAATCAGGGAGAAAATATGCAGTTTAATATTTATTAAGCTAAATGTCAAATAACAATTAAGGCACATAATTCAAATAGCATGTAACAATTAATGCAGGAATGCAAGAATTTATATTTGCAAAGAATAAGAGAAAAATAATTATTATAATAATTAATTTATGATTTTTCAAGTAAGCAGACAAACAATTAATTTGACGACGTATAGACACTCGTCACCTCGCCTATACGTCGTTCACATGCATTTCACATAACAAATAATTTAAGGGATCTATTTCTTCAAGTCAAGGTTAACCACGACACTTACCTCGCTTTGTAGATTCTAATTAATTACTCGACCACAGCTTTTCCTTTTAAATTTATCTCCAAAAGTTTCAAAACTATTCACAAACAATNGCAATTCACATAACAAATAATTTAAGAGTTCTATTCCCTCAAGTCAAGGTTAACCCCGACACTTACCTCACTTTGCAAATTCCAATCAATTATTCAACCACAACTTCTCCTTTTAAATTTGCCTCCGAAAGCTTCAAATATATTCACAAACCATTCAATATATTCAAGACTAATCATAGGAATTAATTCCATATGAATTTATAAATTTTTCGGATAAAAATATGAATTTCATTAAAATATTCGACAGTGGGACCCACATTTCAAATTCCGGAAAAACTCATGAAATCCGAACACCCATTCCGATACGAGTTCAACCATACCAAATATGTCCAATTCCGATATCAAATGGACCTTCAAATCTTAATTTTTCGTTTTTGGAAAGTTTACAAAAAATCCAATTTCTTCCACCTAAATCCGAAATAAATGATGAATATAGATATGGATTTGTGAAATACAATCACTATATGATAAAGAACACTTACCCAGTTCGAAATCGGAAAAAGCTCCTTTGCAATCGCCCTTAAGCCGAGTTATAATTAAGGGTTTGTGAAAAATGGAAAAAATCTCGTTTTTGGTTCTGATTTAAGTCACAGGGGTCAGGCCTTCTTCGCGTTCGTGAAGGTCCTGTCGTGTTCGCGATGAGTAGCAGCCCGTGGCTTTTGCGTTCGCGGGTCCTTCTTCGCGTTCGCTAAGGTTTCCCCCCTGGCCTTCGCGTTCGCGAGGCCTAGCTCGCGTTCGCGCTGAATGAATGATCGACCCTCCCCCAGGTGTGCCTAACACTACGCGTTCGCGAGGAGATGGTCGCGTTCGCGAAGGCTAATGCCCCCATCGCTTCGCGTTCGCGAAGAAGAAAAATCCAGCTGCCCAGTTTACTCTTCGCGAGAGTACCTTCGCGAACGCGAAGAAGAACATGCCTGAACACCTACTGCAGCAAAATACCAGATTTTCAAAGTACAAAACATCCCGTAGCCTATACGAAACTCACCCGAGTCCTCGGGGCTCCAAACCAAACATGCACACAGGTTCTAAAACATCATACAAACTTGTTCGCGCGATCGAATTGCCAAAATAACACCTAGAACTACGAATCGGATACCATATCAAAGGAAGTTTTCAAGAAAACTTGAAAACTTATATTTTTACAACTGGACGTCCGAATCACGTCAAATCAACTCCGATTCTCACCAAATTCGGCATATAAGTCATAAATATTATTGTGGACCTATACCGGGATCCGGAACCAAAATACGGACCCGAGGTCAATAAATGCAATATCAGTAATTTCTTAAAAATTATTAAGCTTTCAAGCTTTTAATTTTCCATCAAAATTCCATAACTCGGGCTAGGAACCTCGGAATTCGATTCCGGGCATACGCCCAAGTCCCAAATCACGATACGGACCTACTGGAATTTTCAAAATACTGATCCGGGTCCGTTTGCTTAAAATGTTGACCAAAGTCAACTTAGTTGAATTTTAAAGCTCTATTTCCCATTTTAATCCATTTTTCACATAAAAACTTTTCGGAAAAATGTACGGACTGCGCATACAAGTCGAGGAATGATAAATGGTACTTTTCAAGGTCTTAGAACATAGAATTACTTATTAAATTTAAAGATGACATTTTGGGTCATCACATTTAACATATATATTTATACTTCATATCAAAAATGCTGAGATCATTAAACCATGCTACATCATTCACTGCTATTAGTTTTAATTATATAAGATTTTGCGATGACAAAGAGAGATCAAGGATTTCAGTGTATTAGATTTTGGGAACTTGAATGAATAAACCAAATAAAAAAAATACTTAATTAAAATTCAAGAAGGAACATTAGATATGCCTATAAACTGAGAATTGAACCTCTAACTTCACTTATAAAAGTGCACCTAATATAATCATTGAATTATAGGGTTCTTTTAGCTTGGGTACACCCATATGTATTTAAATAACTTTTTAAGAAATATAATATTATTATACATTGGTATAAAGAGATGAGCATATGTTCACGTGCCCCATGCTTTAACATATAGATATGTCCTTAGGATGTAGCATTATATGAATGTGTTCAATTGAATCCATGTTATGTGTTGTCCTAATTTTCTTATCATATTTAGTTTTCCTATCTCTTGAAGGAAAAGGCATCATATTTATTCTTTGGCTAGTCCCTTTTATTGTAGGAAAAGGTTTGGACTTCTATAAATTGAGGATTCTTTCTTCTCATTCAGTAGCATCCACAATGTAGCCATAAGGGGATAAATGAGAGTCTTGTTTAGGGGGGGAACTTTACGGGACAAGTGTTAGTATGTCACTTGTGTTTTCCACTTCATGAGGTTGTTCTCTAAATATTTTGTACTCTCTTTTATGTAGTGGATTGCTCATATCAGCCGTGAACGTAGGTCAATTGACCGAACCACGTTAAATGTTTGTGTCTCGTTTGGTCTATTTCTGATTTGTTATTTGATTAATCGTCGTTCAAGGTTTGCTTTACTGGCTTCCACATGACACATGATTATTTCGGTCCTAAAAATCCATAACTTTTAATGTGGAACACAAATTTATATATAAAAATTATAATAAATAGTAAATATGAACCCATAACTTTAAAAATATAAGAGGTTATGTCCTAAAACTATTAGGAAGAAGAAAGATGTAATGATAAGTTAGGTGCCTTCGTTTTGATGGTTTGACAAACTTCATGAGAGAACCAGATAGGGAACCTGATACAATTGGTTCCTTAGTGTGCAGAGGTACTAATCAGATGTTTGGTGCAACTATCAATGAAATTAGTTAAGGGAACAACAGAGGGAATAGATAAAGAGAAATTCCTCCAGTCACAGTACAAGTCAACTCTAACAGTTGTTAAAGTTGTTGCACTATACACGCAATAGTACAACAACATTGTTAAAGCGTGCAATGTACCAGACACTTCCTTGCATCATTCTTAACGGACGCATACATATATTATCAACATGAGGCAGAGGATTTCACTGAACCCTTGCAAAACCTAAAAAAAAATATCTCTCTCAAGTGTGCATCCGCCCTTAATTTCTCTGAGGCATTGAAGAACAAAGTAGCAACAGAACAAAGGACCAGATCCCATCATTGATTATGTTGTATGTCCTTTAGTATTGTTGTGTCTTTGTCTTATTCTATTACATTGTAATTTCTATACAGCTTTTCAGAAACGTTCATAAGAAATCTTTTAAATCATTATCATTGTGGTTGTTTTGACTAGAGTTAGTTAAGTGTGTAGCTTTGTAATAGAGTTATTACAAAGAAGCTTACAATATAGTTATTGTAAGAAGGTTATAGATTAAGAGTTTAATTTTTAGATTGCAATAGGTTGTAATCTAAAGTTTGCTCAGTTAGTGAAGTTAAAATCCTACCAGTATAGGTCTTGGTTTTAAATCCCGTGAGCTGAGAGTTTTTCACGTAAATATCGTTGTATTCTTTACTTATCGTTGTATACTGTGGGAGCTGATAGAGAACCAGGCTCTCTATACAGTTTGGTGGACTCTTAATTTACATCAATTGGTATCATAGCAAGTTCTTTCTAAAAGGTTAACACCTAGAAAGGATCTACATGGCTGCTCCACCAAACTTTGAAGAAGGACAATCAACCTACAGACCATCAAGATTCAATGGATAATACTATGGCTGGTGGAAAATAAGAATGCATGATTTAATCATGGTTGAGGATTCAGAGCTCTGGGATGTTATCTGTGATGGACCTTTTGTCCCCATGAAGACTATTGGCGATGGAAAAGTTGCAGTTCCAAAGACAAGAAAAGAGTACAATGATGCTGATCGGAAGGCCGTCGAGAAAAACTTCAGGGCAAAGAAGATTCTCATTTGTGGGATCGGACTAGACGAGTACAACCACATCTCAGCCTATCAGTCTGCCAAGGAGATTTGGGAAGCTCTTCAAACTACACATGAGGGAACAACTCAAGTCAAGCAGTCCAAAATTGACATGCTTACTACTGAGTATGAACTCTTCAAGATGAAGGAGGATAAGTCTATTCAGGATATGCATACTTGATGTACCTCAATGAGTTTCACTCTCTTGGAGAAGTTATTCCAAGAAACAAACTGGTCAGAAAAATACTCAGTGTATTACCAGGTTCTAAGGAGAGCAAAGTTAATGTTATCATGGAATCCAAGAATTTGCAGAAGTTGACTATTGATGAACTTATTGGAAATCTGAAAACCTATGAGATGAAAAAGAAGAAGGATATTGAAAGAAGAGAACCCAAAAATGAGAAGAACTTGTTTCTCAAGGCGGACAACAGTAACTCAAGTGGTGATAACACAAACATGACCTATCTTACTCAGATATTCCATAAAATGGTTTATAGAAATGGAGGAATTCACAATAAAGGCAGCTCCAGCAGAAACACCAAAGTATATGACTGCTATCACAAGTGCGGAAATCCATGATATTTCATCAAAGAGTGTCCTCTCCACAAGCATAACCACTACAAACAAAATGCGAACAAGGGGGTTAAGAGTAACCCAGTCCCCGGCAGGAAGCTAAAGAGAAGATATGTTGCTGATAATGTTGTAAAGCAAGCTTTGGCTACATGGGGAGATTCCTCGTGTTAATCTGAGGGTGATGATGACCAATGAGACACCTCCATAATGGTTGTTGAAAGTAAATCTACATAGTATGACTCCATATTTGCACTGATGGCAAAATCTGATGAGGATGAAGATAATGATGACGATAAGGTAAACTTTCTTGATGTTTAAAGAAATTTGAAATCTTAATCTCAAAAGAAGCTGGTATCTTTAGCTAATGTTTTTATTGATGCTTACCATAACCTCATTAATGATAAAAATGGGTTAATTGAGGAAATTTGTGAGGTAGAAAAAGAGAGATGATTTGGTGGTTGTAGTTGTAGATCTAAAGGAAACAGTGTAAGAAATAACGAGGGAAAATACCATATTAAAGAATTAAATTAAAAATTGCATGAACAATCCTAAGGGAAAGGAAGTGGCGAGTGCGGCAAAACCTAAGCTTGAAAATGAACTCAAAAATATCAAATTAAGTCTTGTAGCTGAACTTGAAAGGAATAGACAACTTCAGGAGGGTTAAAATGATTTAGATATGTCACTTTAGTGGACCTGACCCTATGATACAATCATTTATATATAAAAAAGTAATGGGGGAACATGCAAGGCCTCGGGTTCCATAAGGCTAAAGCTCCCTATAATCCACAAAGCAAATATGTTACTGCGACTGATAATTGGATTTGTACTCATTGTGGTTAAATTGGCCATTACAACACCTCTTGTAAAGCCAAACTTCAGTCTCAGCAGAAAAACAAAGTTTTTTTTTGAAAAGGTACCTACTGCTAAGGAACCCAGTTCCCTGGAAAAGAAAGTTATTTGATACTTGTATGAAAAAAAAAAGAAGTCTGATTCACCCATTCCATCATTACATGGGACCCAAACTTGTTTGGGTTCCTAAGTCTAATCTCTAATTTTTGTGTGCAGGCAGTAGTGAGGGGAATCAGTCAAAGATGGTACATGGATAGTGACTGCTCTAAATACATGACTAGAAGAATGGATGGTTTCCTCCCACTCAAGGTCCTGCATGGTGGGAGTGTGTCCTTTGGAAATTGCAAAAATAAGGATACATTTTGGGAGTTGGAAAGATTGGAAAAACACTCTCTCACTCAATTGAAAATGTGTATTATGTGAATGGATTGAAATATAGCTTGTTGACTGTCTCTCAAATATGCGACAAAGGAAACAAAGTGGAGTTCTTGTCAAAGTCATGTACTGTGACCAACCTCATAATTGGTGAAGTGGTTCTGATTGCAAAAAGGTTCAAAAATATTTATGTTACAGACTTTGATTCTCTGAATGGTATTGATATTACATGCCTGAGTGCCATTGATGATGCTGAGCTATGGAACAGAATATTAGAGCATGCAAGTTTTTCTCTGTTGAATAAGCTGATCAAGAAGGACCTAATTCGTGGACTACCAAAGTCAAAGTTTAAAGATCACAAAGTGTGTGATGCATGTGTGAAAGGGAAGCAAGTCATGTCCTCATTCAAACCAAAGAAGGAAGTGAGCACCTCAAGTCTACTAGATATTCTTCATATGGATCTGTGTTGACCTATGAGGATGCCTAGCAGAGGAAAAAAGAAGTATATCTTCGTTATTGTTGATGACTACTCCATATTCACATGGCCCTTATTTCTCAGGACCAAGGACCAAACCTTTCCAATTTTTGTTGCATTTATCAAGAAGATTCAAGTGAAGATAGGCTAAAAAATTGTGAGTATCAGATCTTATCACGACACCAATTTTGTCAATGTCAAGTTTGATGAATTTTGTATTGAAAATGGTATAAATCATAATTTTTTTGTTCCCAGAACACCTCAACAAAATGGTATTACGGAGAGAAAAAATAGGACTCTTGAAGATATGGTTAGGACAATGTTGATTGACAGTGGTGTGCCAAATAGCTTCTTGGCTGAAGCAGTGAACACTACTTTTTATTTGATTAATAAGTACATGATCATGTCCCTACTTGACAAGACCCCTTATGAATTTCTTAATGGGAGGAAACTAAAGTTAAATTACCTAAGAGCATTTGGATGCAAATGCTTCGCTCTTAATAATGGTAAGGAGGCATTGGAATTCGATGCAAAGAGTGACGAAGGAATCTTTCTTAGTTACTCTTCTCAAAGTAAAGCATACAAAGTCTACAATAAAAAGACTCGATGTGTAGAGGAAAGTATACATGTGATCTTTGATAAATCTCACCACTAAAGTGAGAAAGATTCACATGATAGGATGATCAAGATGGTGACGTCTCAAAGGTCCATTGTGAGGTTATAGATATGGCAAACGGGAAGGCAGATCTAATGAGTCAAGTCAAGGAGACTGGTGAAGAAGATGCAACAGAACTTCCAACTGATTTGGAGGAACCTGGTCCTTCCATCACAACAACTGAAGTTAACAATAGAGTTATTGATGATGTATTAGGCACCCCTGATGTAGAGCAAAGATATGGTAATCATACTTCCATTGATGCCAATGATGGGTCACACATGGAGGAACCCAGTCCCTCAGGACCTGAAACCCAGGTGTCTAACTGGAAGCACAAGAGCTCATATCCTCTTCAAAATGAATCACTCCTTTGGACTCTGGTATTCAGACTAGATCCAAGGAAAGAAACATGTTTGCCCCCTTAGCCTTCTTGTCTCAAATTGAGCCAAAACATATCAAGGAAGCATTGAAAGATGCTGACTAAATTGTTGATATGCAAGAAGAGCTCCATTAATTCGAAAGGAACAAAGTGTGGCACCTGGTTCCTCAGCCCTCAGATAGAATAATGATTGGAACCAGGTGGGTGTTCAGAAACAAACTTGATGAGTCTGGCAATACAACAAGGAATAAATCTAGGCTAGTGGTCCAAGGCTACAATCAAGAAGAAGGAACTGACTACGATAAAACTTTTGCTCTGGTTGCCAGAATGGAAGTTATCAGAATTCTTATTGCTTTTACATCTCATATGGAATTCAAATTGTTCCAAATAGATGTTAAGAGTGCATTTCTGAATAGATATTTAAAGGAGGAAGTTTTTGTCAAGCAACTACCTGGATTTGAATGACATGAACATCCTAAACATATCTTCAAGCTTTGGCAAAGCTTATATAGATTGAAGCAGGCCCTTCGTGCGTGGTATGAGAGATTGCTCAGGTTCCTTCTGGATAGTGGCTTCACTATAGAAAAAATTGAAAACACTCTATTTTTGAAGAAACAAGGGAGGAACATGTTGATTGTGCAAGTCTATGTTGATGACATCATTTTTAGTAAAGCAAATGATTCCCTTTGTGAGGAGTTTGCAAAGCTCATGAGAAGTGAATTTGAGATGAGCATGATGGGGGAACTAAACTTCTTCCTTGGATTATAAGTAAAGCAAACCTCTAAAGGAACTATGATAAGTTAACAAAAGTACATCAAGGAGCTGCTGAAAAGATTTGAAATGGAAAGCTCAAAACCATTGATACTCCCATTGCTACTGCCACTCGTCTAAACATGGACAAACTCGATTCCCCTGTAAATAAAACTATGCATAAGGATATCATTGGCTCACTTCTGTACCTAACGGCCAATAAATCGGACATTGTATTTAGTGTTGGGTTATGTGCTAGATTTCAATCAAGTCCAAAAATATATCATATGAAGGCTGCCAAGAGAATTCTGCAGTATCTCAAGGGAACGCAGGACCTGATCTTCTTTTTATCCCTCTAGAGATAATTTTGACTTAATTGGATATGTTAATGCTAGTTAGGTTGGATATCTGGTGGATAGAAAGAGTACATAGGGAATGACACACTTTCTAAGGTCATGCTTGATTTCATGGGGTACAAAGAAATAAAATTTTGTGGCCCTCCGTACTGAAGAAGCTGAATATGTGGCAGTTGCTTCCTATTGTGCCTAACTGTTGTGGATCACACAATAACTAGAGGACTTTGGTATGTTTTCTGGATGTGTACCATTATTGTGTGATAATATAAGTGCTCTCAACATGGCAAAGAACCTGGTTCAGCATAAAAGGACAAATCACATTGATGTGTGACATTATTTCTTGAGGGATAATGTTGAAAAAGGACTCATTTGTATGTAGTTTTACAAAATAAAGGACCAGGTAGCAGACATCTTCACCAAAGCATTGAGCAGAGAGCATTTTGAAAGAAATCGTCTAGATTTGGAATTGATTAAGATGAATTGAGAACTCGGTCCCTCGATGATTACATATGAAAGGATGGTAAGGTAACTTGCTAAAACATATTTTCTAGCGACTTCTAACTCAATTATATACTGTTACAGGTAAACACACATGTCAACTACAGAGCAAACAAGTGGAAAATGACATTGCAATTATTTGGAAGGATGATGCTCATATTTTCAAACTTTGTCGGGGCACTTGGTTCCCATGACTCAGGTTAGTAGTTTCTCTTACACTCATATGTATTTTGAACTACTAGAGTGTCACATCATTAACTGTTTCCGTCTCTTCCGATACCTTTTAAAAAGAAAACGACGCACTCGTTACAAACTAACCAGACTACCCATCTCTTCATTCACACCTAATTGTAACTGATCCCTCTTTTCACTCTAAATACCCTAAAGGTCAGTCTATCTCCTCACTGTTTACATCAAACTCCTCTCCTCTCTCAAACCCTTTTCTTGTGTCTTCTTGCTCTCACAAAATCAAACATGATTTCACCACAAACTAAGTCTCCCAAAGCCACTACAGAAACTTTTGTTGTGTCTCCGTCTCACGAAGCACATCCATCTGGATCGGAGCCACAACCCTCACTCACAAAAGCCCCAATTTCCAACCAACCACCATCCACAGTCCCCTCCCCTACACTATCTAGTTCTGGTCCGCATCACACCCGAAAAGGCCTAAATCCTAAAACGTTTGTTGCTTCTCCTTCTCCGTCTGCTACTATAGAAAAGGTTGAATAAGAAAGGACTACCACTACTTCTCCTTTTCTTCAAACCACTGAAGAAACAGTGGAAGGAGATGAAGGAGTAGAAGTGTCAAGTCAGCGTGTTAAGGAAAGGCTCGTGAATGAAACGTTGGTTCCTGGTGAGGTTGATGGTGTTTCTGCATCTGGTATTTCCGATACTCCAAGTGCTTAGGGGATTGATTTGAATATCTTGTCAACAGCAGTAACATTCCATCATCCTCTACTGGTACAATATTATTGTGTAATGAGGGTGAGACATATAAGAGTGATGCTATTAAAACATGCTCTACCTCTCTTGAAAAAGAGCATGTTGGTGCTGTGAAAAGTTTAGTTGGGGATTATTTGACTGATGATGTAGGTGACGGGACTCAGGGCGAATAATAGGGGAATAAGGACCAGGTGTCTCAAGGTGACCAAACACTGATCAGTACTACAGGGAATCCTACCGAGGGATCTGGTCTCTCTGTCCAAGAGGAGTTCTCTACTCCTACTTGGGATAAAACTCCTAGCTCTACAAGACAACCCTGAACAGTGCTGACCCTACCTCCTTTTCTCACTATGTTACAGTCCCTTTGGAGGTTGTGCGCCCTGAGATGAATCCAGTGTCAGAGGGAGAATCTAGTAATAGTGAGGAGGACCTAGATAACATATTTGTAGCCCAGTTTATAGCTTCTAGGAGCGGTGGGAAGGCCACAAAAGATTCGGTTCCTAAACGAGACACCACTAGGTAGTAGAAGAAGGCTGCTCCTGGTAGTGTATTGAAGGAGAATAAGGAGAAGAATAAAAGGAGAAGTCTTATGAAAAGTAAGCTCATTTATGAGGAGGATGTGCCTTCGAAAAATGTAGTAGAGGTTGATGATGAGGAAACCGCTCAAGAACCTACTCCTCTGGTCAGGAAAACATCAAAGAAGATAGTTTCTATGAAACAAAAGAAGGTTTTATCTGATGAAGCTGGTGAAGAAGGAGATGAGGAGAAGGAGAGTGTAAAAAAGAAGAGGCCTCTCAGAAAGAGGCCAAGTAGCAGTGAGGAACCTGGTTCCTCAAAGAGGGGAAGAATAGAACTATCTGAGCTATAAAGGAGAGCAAATTTGAAGTAGAAAGTCTTGTAGGGGAGAGTGTTTGATTATGATATTCTTGGTCGCTTAGGTAAGAGGAAGTTGGTGGAGATTTGTGACTTCTAAAAGTGGATTCATCCTTTTGACATCTAGAGTCCAAAAATGTATGCAGAGGAGGTTCGCAGTTTTTATGCTGAAATGTTTGTGGTAGAGGGAGACACAATTTTGTTTGAAGATAAATGGGAAAGATTTTGTGATGGATGAGGCTCTGCTTGGGGAGATTCTTGGGGTACCTACTAAAGGGCTGTCAATTGTAGAGGGAACCTGTTCCCCAGATTTTAAGAAAATAATCATCAAGCCTCGAGTTGTTTAAACAGGAGAACGAGTGCATAAGAAGGCACTTCTGCCAGAATACGAACTGTTATTTGAGTTGGTGAACAAGTTCTTGATACCTAGGGCTGAGAGGAGATCCATGGCCTCTATAGCGTACCTGGTTCTTCTGGAAGAACTGGACTCCTACACTCCCATTAATCTGCCTGGAATTATGATTAAGCATATGAAGAAGGTAGCAAATTTCAAAGATGGAAATCATGGTCTCCCTTATGGGTTCCTGTTCACTAAGGTACTTGAATGCTTTGAGGTCCCTTTGGGAAGAGCATCAGTGAGAACTCGCAAGAAAATGTTCACCATGAGCACTTTGGAGGAGTGTGAGTGTGTGGACAAGAAGGGAGGTATAGGCAGCAGCACCACTATTTCTCAGCTCATCGATGCTCAAAATGCTGCAAATGAGGAAATCAAGCATATGAAGGCACAGAATATTATTCTTGAGTCTAAGCTCAATCAGGCCAGCAAGGAACCTGGTTCCAGCAATGCTCAAGGAGAAGAGATTGCCCGCCTGAAAGCCTAAAATACAGAGTTGAGGAACCAAGTGGAGAACTTGAAGGAGCAGCTGATCAACGATCAAAGGGCTGCTAATGCTCGTATGGATAGCCTCATCAGGCTCTTGCTCCCTATTCCTTCCGTTCCCCATCCAATGTCCCATATCCTACCCATTTGCCAGTTTCTTCTTAATCTTGCCTTATTTTTTTGTTGTCCTTCCTTATTAATTGCGGTACTCTAGTTTTTGTTTGGATTGTATAAATGTGTAATTATAGTACTACTACTATGGTTTTATTCTTTCCCTTATTAATGAGAATCGTCGTCTATTTAATGCACTACTATACTCTTGCGCTCTATTTTTAGCTATGTTGTATGCACACAAGTAGCATGAGTTAACTTTGTTGGACTTCTTCTTCCATTTACTTGTCTAATTATTTTAATGATGCCAAAAGGGGGAAGAAAATTGAAAGAGAGGAAACAGGTTCTCAAGGGGGAATATGGTTGATTCATAGGGGAACAATGTGAAATCTGGTTCTCATAGAAGAATATCAATTCTGAGTTTGTCATCATAAAAAGAGGGAAATTGATAAGTTTTATGTCTTTGTTTTGATGATTTGACAAACTGAGAACCAGATAGGGAACCTGATATAATTGGTTCCTTAGTGTGCAGAGCAACTAATCAAATATCTTGTTCAACTCTCAATTAAATCAGTTAAGGGAACAACAACAGGGATAAATAGGGAGTAGTTCCTCTGGTCACACTACAAGTCAACTCTAACAGCTGTTAAAGCTGTTGCACTATACACACAACAAGTACAACATCACTGTTGAAGCGTGTAGTGTACCAGGCACTCCCTTGCATCATCCTTGATAACCACACATATATTATCAACATGAGGAAAGGGATTTCACTTAACACTTGCAAAACCTAAACAAAGATCTCTCTCAAGTGTGCATCTGCCTTTAATTCCTCTAAGGCATTGAAGAACAAAGGAGCAACACGACAAAGGGTCAGATGCCAGTATTGATTATGTCGTGTATCCTTTAGTATTATTGTGTCTTTGTCTTATGTTATTACATTATAATTCCTATACAACTTTTCAGAAGCATTCGTAGGACATCTTTTAAACAATTATCATTGTGGTTGTTTTGACTAGAGTTAGCCAAGTGTGTAGCTTTGTAATAGAGTTATTACAAAGAAACTTACAATATAGTTATTGTAAGAAGGTGAGGGATAAAGAGTTTAATTCGTAGTTTGCAATCGGTAGTAATCTAAAGTTTGCTCAGTTAGTGAAGTTGAACTCCTACCAGTGTAGGTACTGACTTTTAATCCCGTGAGCTGCGAGTTTTTCACGTAAATATCATTGTGTTCTTTACGTACCGTTGTGTACTGTGGGAACTGATAGAGAACGTTCTCTATACAGTTTGGTGGACCATTAATTTACATCGTGCAGTAGCTAGCATTTGTTGGTGTTGTTATTAGAGTGAGTTTGACAGAGGTCTGGGAACTAACACAAGATGCTTAAATACAGACCTCTTTACTTCAAAATGCGATCTCATTGCATGCTTGCTCTAGTTTAAAGGCTCTCTCAGATGACCTAAAATCCTACTGTGGAGAAATTAGTAGACGTCTAAATGTTATTTCCCAAATATTTTATTCACAATACTCTGCAAACCCCTGGGATGCAATTTCCCTATCAAATAACAACAAACACTACAATAGCTATTCGTTTGTAACCAAAGGCAGATAACTTATATTTAATGGGTTTAAATGTACTATATATATGAACTCAAAATCATCCATGACATCAACAATTATATCACTGTAGCAGACTATTATAAATAGCCCCCTCACTTGTAATCAGGGGCGGACGTACATGGGTGGAAGTATGGGTGGAAGTGGTGTCATCCGACACCGCTTCGCCAGAAAAAAATATTAAATATTTTTATTAATATTCTGCAAAAATAAAGTAATATATAATAATGACATCGCTTCCTGACAAAGTACCGCTTGGTCCACTGGTCAAACTCATATTTGGACTTGTAAAGGTCGTAGATTCGAGGCTGGACCTAGACATTCTATTTTTAAATATCCGTGAGCGAGCATTTTTGTTAAAAATGTGAGGCTAAGGAAAATTGAACCTACACCTCCAATTGCAATAACATTCAACTAAATCATTGGGCCTAAGCTTTCAACTTGTGGGAAAATGATATTAGATACTCCCTCTGCTTCAATTAAAATGACACACTTTTCTGATTAGTTCGTTAAAAAAAGAATGGCACGTTTCTATATTTGGAAATAATTTAACTTTAATTTTTCATTTTACTCACTTTACCCTTAATGAGAAGATTTTACAGCAACAAAAATGTCATGGCTCTACAAAGCTTTTGCCCCTAGAAAGAAGAAAAGAGAGAAAGAAAGATTCTTTCCTTTATCTTATGTGTTATCTCATCTTTTAAGATTACATATTTCAAAAGTCTTCTTTTTTTTCCTTAAACTGTGACAAGTCAAACTACACCATCTAAATTGAAATAGAGGCAGTAATACTTATTATTTGCTTATTTATGTAAATTCGATTGCGATTACAAAAACTCCTGAATACGCTCCTGCTTGTAATAACACAATACAACACTTCTTCCTAACTTCTCTTCCTCAAGAATTGGTTAGAGCTTACTCCCTCTAGTTTATTATTTTCGATTTTATTAGCTTGTAATATTTTTACTATTTTATATCAAGTTTTTATATTACTCTTTCTGTGCTTATGGTTGGCAGCACCACCTAATATATTTTATTGCATTTCGTTCATATGGTCGAATGTGTTTTATATATTACATTTTAACTGTATATTCTGCAGGTTTAATAATCAACTTGACAACAATATGACAAAAATACCTTGTTGATTGGGTGATGTGAGCTATGATGATCTCATATTGTTGTCATGCTGTTGTAATTCTGATTATTTTTCTAGGAAGTCATAATCGGGATCTTCTTCTTCTGATGACGATATATATGTGTGTGAGAGAGAGAGAGGGGGGGGGGACTACTAGTTATATCCGCCCATAGGCAAATTAGTACAAAAATTGATTAATTCATAAAATATTACAAATATTAGCCAAAGAGCTATTTATAGCCAAAAAAGGTCAAAGTTTTGCATTGTTTTGAGTGGATGTTATTGGAATGAGTACATCTTAAGGAGTTTGAATCTCAGTTTTCGGATTATTTGTGGAGTTTTGAGATAGTTTGAATTGAAAATTCGAAGTAGAGGATGAACATGAAAAAAGATATGTGTATTACACAGTGTATCATTTATGTATCATGTGCATCTAATGTGTATTATATGTATATCTATGTATACCTGTATATGAGATTCATGCATGATACATGTGTTGCGGAAGAATTTTTAAACTCAATTTTAACTACAAATTTTGATATCAAACCAGTCCAACTAACCCTTGATCTTGCTCAAATTTTGTATACTGCCTCACCTAGATGATTTCAACGAATTCCAACCATACCCATTGAAAAAAGTCATTTTTTGCCTAATATTTTTTAGTATTGTAATTCACCTTTTTTGCCTAATTTTGACTCCAAACTAATCTAATTCACCTTCAAACTTCCTCAAATTTTATATATTACCTCATCTATTTGTTTTCAACAAATCTCAACAATACCCATTGAATTTTTTATTTATTTTTTTCGCTTATGTTTTTTGAACGTTATATATCATTGATTATCTTTTTGGCTATTTTTGATAGCATGATTAAATGGCTAATTGTCGGTAAATGGTGTCTTTTTTGGTATATTTCCATAAGATGTGTGTGAAAGCCCACTACAATCTCAATAAATAAATTCAAAAGGACCATAGAGTGCTAAACCTCTTAAAAGTCAACCCATCAAGTTTAAATTCTAACGAATCCCCCAGTACGGCTGTAACGATGGACAACTCTTGTGCAAAGTCATTAAAACAATTCATCAACATAACATACATTCTAACACCTTCCAAACGAAAGAAAAAGAGAACTCCATAACAAGGTTTCCAACAGCTCTTGTGCAAAAGTCATGTCATTAATTTATCTAAACACAAAATAATTATTCTACGAACTCCAAACGAGGTTTACCTCTTATTCCTAGAGTTATCATCCCATGTGTATCACAGCAGTAACACAAAAGATTGCCAACTGAAAAAACAAATGCAGCCTTAATTTTTTTCTCCAACTTCAGCTCATTAGCTACTGAAATTACCAATTGTGCTGCTTTTACTTTACTTTCTTAGAAGTCTTATATGCTTCACTGTCCAACTCCATTTTTTCCTCTTCTCGAGCAGATTTGTGTCACAAACTCAGAGATTATGTGAACAATCCATAAATACTCAAAACTTTTGACATCTGTCTTTTCCTTTTCTTGCTTTGATTGTCGTTCACATCGGCTGATGTAAAGAAGATGGACATCATCGTCTATCTGTCGCCGGAACCTGCAAGACTGAGTCCTATAAATCACCTTTTACGTCACTTGACACGATACACAATAATGAACATGTCAAAATCTAATAATGAGATGCCTACCATATTGAGGACACTCGCATTTCTTCTGCCAGGAATTGTCTATCCAAAATCTTCGTAGGCAGAAAACCTCCACTTCGCATGTCACGTCAACCTTTAGCTAGCTTAGGGTCATCCGTAGTTATTAATCAACTTTCGCCAGAGTGTTAAGGCTCCAAGCAAACAACTATGAAAAGAGCTGTACATCACAAATATATTCAGCTATGAAAGAGCTGATGAAGTAAAATTAGTGGTCAAATTTCTACAACTATAATCTAATTAATATCAAATAGCTCTTTAGACTATTTAAACACATTTCTGCTTTATTCTACTCCATAGTAACTCTTTTTCCAGGGTACATAGCAACAACAATTAAAGTATGCAACGAAGAGCAACTATGTCTACAAGTAAACAAAGTATTGACGGGGGAGGGGTGGGGTGTTGGCAAGTGCAGAGATAAATGAACGAAATTTAACTTACAGTTGATACTTGATACCACTGCCAGATGAACAAGTGACATTAGGAAATTCATCTCGGGCTTCAATTAATTGCCTGACCTCAAGTTGAGGGAGCAATCATGAATCGGTATGTCAAAAGCCAGTCCATGTCTTCATGATATGATGTACGCACCGTCCTACAGTTTTTAGGTAACCACATTAGTGAAGCTGGAGAGTGAATTCTCGATGACAGGAAGCACATCATTGTAAACACTCAAATCTTAGATAGTACATACATCATTGAATGTGAATTTGTCTGATATCTTCAGGGATGGCAACAGCCATTCCGACAAATAGATGGGCTGCTTTTGATATTTCCCACTATCATCTGAAGAATAATGAGAAAGCCAATTTTTTATTCATGGAAAGAGCAAGAGAATATGACTGGCCTAAATGACTTGGAGCCATACCTGAAGGGCGCACAAGTATTCTGTGAGAAACAAAGGACTGTAACAACCAGAAAAGATTATTAAGGCTAATAAGCTGCTTAAAGTCCAAATATTCAGTTTAATCATGATGCCTTCACACCTTCAATCATCTAATTCACACTAACACACACATCTTAGATACTTAGGAGACATCATAAAATACCTGCCACACAGAAGGCATATACTCCCGATACAGTTGAACACTAGCACTACTTCTGATGGTCTTCGAGTCCAAGGTACCCTCAACAGACAACTGTCCTATATTCCTGTTTGAGTAGTTGCAAATTAGAGAATGATAAATGTGAGAAGAAGACTATTCATATAATTAAGCAGCTTTAAATCATCAAGAGATGAACTTATGACAACAATAAGCATCAGCTTTCAATTAGATCTGGAGCAACTGAAGAGTTCAATAAACATGATATGCAGGACTTTTTGCATTACCCATAAAATTACAGTTCACTCGATCAAATTCAAAAATGGTACACACACTGGTCCTAAACTGGTACTTTCAAGGTCGTAAACCACTATTGATGATCAACTATATTAATTAAAGCTTGGTAAGAGTTGGGTGGGTTGGGTTATGACGCAAATTTAACCCCTCTTGACCCAACCCATCTTAACCCAAGTAACTTTTGGCGGGTCAACTCAACCTATTTTGACCCGCCCAAAATCGGCCCAACCCGCCCATTTGATAACCCTAATTAAAATGCAATATAAGATTTATTTTATTTCGCTTTAGCCAAAAGAAATGTAATGAAACCAACCTAACTTCGCGTGTTGTATATTTATCATGCAAACTTGTTGCTTTTGTAGTTAGAACAAGCATCGGATGCACCAAAAGAATCTTCTGGATCTCTTGAACAACACTCTCTGACACACTTTGCAGAGACAGACTTTTCCTGGTAATAAGACAATTATCTAATGCTAAAAAATTCATAGACTATAATTTAAGAATAAGAATCGCAAAAGAAAGGTGCAACTTATTCAGGAAGAAAAGGAGCATACTGCATATATGTATACATGAGAAGTACACCAATGAGTTTCTCTGTCCTTACTTCACATTATTTTATAAGATAGGAAAATAAATGAAAGAGATACAATCCTCGTTCCCATCTTCTTACCATTCCTTTTCCGGTTTTCCCTCCTAAGAACCAAACATAAGTGTTAACGTAGAGAATGCTGGGTGGGAAACATGAACAGATGAAAACAAGCTGAAGGAACTCGTAATCATTAATATAGTGCTCGAAGTATGCACTTGATTTAACAACATGCGACATTCCCCATCTCCATGAGAAAAGAAGAAAAAGAAATGACAATTGAACTGGGGTTTATTCAACATGATAGAGTTATAAAGAAAGACAACAAACTATAACCTTCATTATAGGAATGGAGTTATACATCTAAAACGCATGTAGAAAAGGTGCTCTTAAGAAGCACCATTCTCAAACTGAAAAGACTATGTTTTGAATCTTTTAAGCACTCCCCAAGAGCTGACGCAGGTTTTGCAAGAGCTATTTATCGTGCATGTGAATTTAGTATAACACAACCAGCATTTTGGTATGACCAAGAATAGGTTCATTTGTTAAGATGAATCCAAGAGTATGAAATTGTAAAACAGGCTAATAAACACAAACAGACGCGGTGCCTAATAAACTCGAAATTGTTTTTATGCACATGCAAGGGGGGGAAAAAGATATACAGAGAATAGAATACAAATTTTGTCAGCAAAACGTTGCATATTTGCACTTCTTATCCTCTATGTTTGACTGCTGATGGTCACTTTCTAACTAACAAATAGGTAACAGAAACTGCAGCCTTACATAACACCACGAAAATGCTATATAGCAAGGTGCTTAAGGGGAGGTACATGGAGATATAAACAAGCTTTCAGGCTTCTCCATTACTCATTCTTTTCGGGGTTCATTTCAGATTGCTTCTTTCATTAGTTTTTCCTCTTTTATATGTAAGACATCATAGTGAACTCTAACCTGTTAATGCTCCCTGGTGGTATACACGGTGAAGCACGATCCATCCAATAAAAAGCTCCAATACTGGTCATACAAGAGAAGCAACATATCTTAGTAAGGTACAGAATTTAGTTAAACCACTAAGGAGTATTAGAAAAAGGAAAAGACCTAAAGAAGACAAAAGGAGAAGGAACACAGAGAATGTCTGAACACAGATCTGATGATCTAACCAATAACCACCAAATCGATAATTTACAGTGAAGTACAGTCCTAATGTCTGAACACAGATCTGGTGCATTAACAGAGAACAGCTAAATGGAATGGATACAGTCCTTTGCAACATACATGTCAAATCTAGTCAAGAAAAAACCTAGTCCAAGTGAAAAGAGGACAAGAATGTATTTCCCACTCCCAGGCCCCCAGGTGCACTGCCAAATGAAACGGACAAGGAACTATAAAAATTAACACAACTTTCCAATAACAAGGCACCTTTTGATAAATTGGTAATTTCCTTGGACATTCCCCTGATAAAACATAACGAAAATGTCATTTTGAAGAAGACTATCTTACTAGTGGTTTCTATCAGCATACCATAGGATTGGTTGTTTTAACATGGCCGCATAAAGAAATTGGCAAAATGCCTAAGAACAAAGATAAGTCTGGATTTATGACTGGTTTTCAACGGTTGAGAATTATGCACTATGAGGAGATGTTTGATTCTATGTTGAGCGGACTCTCCAAAATGATGCCGCACCCGTGTCGGATCCTCCAAAAATAGTGTATTTTTGGAGGATCCGACACGCACCCAGCAAAATTTTCGGAGAGTCCGAACAACATAGGTTTGATTTAGGTATCCATATACTTATCCTAAGAATAATTTTATATTTTAAGTTGATCTGAAAACGTTTCACGCATAAACAAGGACAAATTTGACCCTTTTTAAGCCCAATTCTGGATGTTATCATCGTTTAGATACCTTTCCTTCTTTGCTATAACTGTTTACGTATTCTTCATCTTATCATGGGGATTTAACACATCTTCAATTTCTGAACATGTTCATACAAATGCTTTTCATTTCGATGGAAACCAGTGCTACAGAGGTCAATGTAAGACCCTCGCCACAAATGATAATCTTGTTTATAGTAATCAACCATTAAAAACATCACGTGTTTCTCTTTGTTATTTGTATGAAACTAAAACACCAGAGTTAACATCACAGAGAAGAGAACATAAGAAGAAACCTGTCAATCATAAGCAAACAAACACCAGTACCGTGTGCCTCTTTTTCCTTTTGAAGTTGGAGATGCATTGTCTGCAACGAAATGAGAGAAAGAATAAGCGACATGTTTGTATATGAATTGTATTTTTTATATTCAAAGATTAAGAAGTATTTCACGGACTTGGCCAATCAAAAAGAAAGCTTTGTAGACACAAAATGATAAATAAGAATAAATTAACAGCATATATTCACAGAGGAAAGTGTTGAATCATGTGATCAGCTCATCTAAAAGTTAAAGATGATAAAGAGGACACACTTTTATCTACTTTAATTATATCTTCAACACGCCTCCTCATATGTAGGGCCTGATTCTTTTTTCATGAGTCAAGCACGTCGACATTCTTTTTTACAGTGGATGGCGGTGAGACTTGAAATTGGGACCTCTGTTGACCTTTGTCTAACTCTCATAAAGAGTTCAAAAAAGGACCTTGAACCTAACGCAGCTCCAAAAATTAGGTTATGATGTGAGGATTGTCAAACCCATGTAAAAAGACTACATTTCATATTCTTAACCAATCTGGACACTTTAACACCTCTTTGCAAGACAAAGATTGGAAATCTGAAATGTGAATAACGTAAGATCAAGTCTTAACATTGAGAAAAACAACAAGGATGAATGCTCTGATACAATGCTGCAGTCTGCGACCAACAACAACAGTTATGTCTCAATCCTAAAGCAAGTTAAGATCGACTATATGACTCCTCATTGTCCCTATTGCACTATCTAAACCTGTCACAGCCCAATAGCATAAAAACTTAGTTTCTCAATCACTAGAAGTTCTCTATATTTTCTACTAGCATATAAATTTCTAATGAGACCTCGCAGATATTGGAAAACTTACTAACATGACAAAAATATAATCATAACTGATGGTATTACCTTTATAGAATTTTTTCCCATTACGTCCTATTGTTCGCTAGGTATGCATAGATTCCAAGAGATTGTAGGTCTATTGAGACAGCTTCTTTCCACATATGATTTTAGCTCTACTTCATTCTTTTTAACACATTCACTAAGCATGGTTTCGCATCTATGGACCGTAGCATCTGGAGGTCGATGTAGGACATGATCGGCGTTATCAAGCGAGCTTCGTCTAGAATAAGGACATCTTTTGTCAGTAAAATCTAAGACAGGGGCATTTATCATCCTTAAACAAAAACAGTTCAGAACTGGACGATAAGTGGGGCACATATTTCCAAGTTGTATACCAATATATTTTAACAAGAGAATGTCAACGTAGAACCATATCAACCTCTTTCAATCATAGAGACTCATTTTATTTACATCCCTAACATCAAGGAGATTGTAAATTGTCCACAATGCTGGTCGTGATAATTTTAACAAAGCATTAGCAAGGGCTAAGGAAAAAAAGCTATCTTAAGAGAACTCCCAGGTAAATCGATAGGAAAGATGACTTGTTAAAAGAGAGAAAAAGATAGGTAGGAAAAGTTAGAAGCAAAATAGATAAACCACAGATTCTTTTTTTGTTATTTGGGAAATAGGTAACAAAATAAAACGCGGAAATTAAAACCTTAGAACACATTCTAACTCACCTTAAGAGTGGCAAGAAATTCAGAACTATCATAACAGCGTATGTACAAGAACCTTCTCATGCTGACTGCGAACAATTCTTGGTCATATTCCGAGTGCACATCCTTTGATCCACTAAGAGAATCATCCACTTTATTTAGCTTGTGGCCTACGTCATGGCCTGATTAGACAAATTAAACCAAAGACTACTTGCATCAAATGTATGAGACCTTCAACATATTTTATTACTAGCTTTCTAGTAATGAAATAACTAAATAAATACTAGTACTTTCTTTTTCATTCTAAAAACAATTACTAGTTTTTCTACCCTTTTATCAGTATGTGTGTGTGTATTCTCCATTTCGTGCAAGGCGAGCCTTGGAGCACCTGCAAAGTTACTCCTTTGGAGACCCGTAGGACATGGACTTGAGGGATAAAAGTAGCCTCTTCGCAGAAGTGCTTAGAGAAGGCTGCACATGGTAAGAACATTCTCCCTCTACCCGAACTGTCAGGAAACATTTTTTGCAGGAGGTTAGTCCCTATTCTGCCTCATTTGCACCTTACCCTGCTAAGCCTCGAGGTAGTCAGTAGAATTGCCCTATACAGTTTTGCACTGAAGACCCTATCAGAATTTGGAACTTCTAAGCTTCTCACCCATGGACAACTATTTCTACTTTCTAGTTTCTCTTATGAAAATTCTGAAGATGGACACTGGTTATTGGTTAAACGCCAGCCCCTACTATCAAGGGAGCATATGATAGCTCTCATCTATTTCCAATTTTTAAGTGATACCTAAATGCTTTGTTTTTATTATTTTTCCTGATGATAAGTCAATGAAATGTCACCAATGTGCACCATGCAAATTTTATTGATACAAGTGATCAGTGTTAAACTCTAAAAATTCTATCAACTATCTACACATAAAAGGATCTTTTATTTACACCAAAAGTTTAACCAGAAAACAGAGCTGTCGATCTTCCATATGGGTCTGTCAACTCCTTCAAACATCCTCCAGTTTCATTCTCTACATATCATCCAATAGATGCATAACAGTGCAAATTCCAGACTTCCTTGCTTTCCGTCCCTAATCTGCTCAGGCTCCATGTCTCAAGGGTATCAGCAACTCTTAAAGGAGTACCGAGTAACTGTGATATACTAAACATGGAATACACCACAATACGTAGCTCCACAACATGACAAAAATGAGGAGCAAATGTTTAGACTCCTTCCCTTGTTTCTTGCACAAACACTAACAACTCCTCATTATAAAACTCCACTTGAAATTCTGTTTTTTTATTGGATTTCACCAAAGGGTCACTACTAATTCTGTGCTACATATATTTTATCTTGCTTTCGAATCTTCTGTGCAGTTACTGAATATTTTAAACTTTTTTTTTTCAAGAAATGTTAACCTGTAGAGCTTAGAGGTAAATAGCTAGCCCTACACCTCGAACATTTGAAATTATGATCAACACAAGTTACTCAAGATTGGATTCTGCAAGCAATTAGAAGATGCTCCAAAAGCAAACAGAAGAGTAGCAGCTTAGTTCATGGAACTATATTGCATTTTCCGAATTGGGTTATGCTTCTTCAATTACAGTACGATGAATTCTGCCATTCTAACACCAAAATCAATAATATCCATTTACTTCAGCCAGCTTGTCAAGATCGTAACATCATGGATGTAAATTTCAAATAATTACCTAATTCATTAAACCCAATATCCAATTACAATGAATTAACTCACAGCACCCATGAGTTCAATTCTCGCGTGTTAGAGGGATTAGACACAACCTTGATTTATCTCCCATTTTTTATGTTCCGGCCCTTCCCCGGACCCCGCGCATAGCGGAAGCTTAGTACACCGGGCTGCCCTTTTTTTTTGGTGGTATCCGGTCCAACTTGCACCCACACCTCGACTATTCCATTGGGTACCTGCTACATCCCACCAACATAAATACCATATAACTCCACCGACCAAAGCTTAGACAAGTGGGAAGAAATCACCTAGTGCTTTTTGCCTCTGCTGGCATTTTAACATGAGACCACATGGTTCTCGTCCCACTTTGTTGACACTAGGCCACACCCTTGGGTTATCTCCCCCATTGGTCAGAATGCCTGTGTAAAAATGCAATATTACGGTAGACTACTAAAGGTAACAATTAACAAAGCATATCACATTGCAACACCAAAAGATCACAACACGCACTCATTCTAAAAACTCATTTTAACTCATCCAGACCTGACAAACTTAAGTCAACTCTCAACCTAACAGAATGGTTACCGACTTTGATAAACACTCAATTGGCTCGCCAATTCAAAACAAGTATTCGATCGATAGACTCAGCACAGAAGCATGTTACATTTTAAGTACAACAACAACAGCATACCCGTTGTATTCCCCACCAGGTAGTTCCCAATGTTTGGCACTTTCCATACTTCATGGGTGCAACATCAATAAATTCGCTCATGATCAAGTTACAACCTAAGATGGCTTTTTGAATACTTTTTCAAAAAAATTTAGCAAAAAAAGCAAAAACCAAGTGGGATTTGGGGAAGTTACGTAAGCAAACTTTACTCCTACCTTGTGAAGGTAGAGAGGCTGTTTCCGGTAGACCCACGGCTCAATGAAAGCAAACTCACAACAATTATGACAAAGAACAGCGGAAAGAGAAACAATAACAACAATCAAAAAAATAATATAAACAAAGCAAAAGAGACATCATGTAATAAGGTAATAATAGAGATCTAAAAATAGGGAATACGAGGATAACACTAGTACTACAGATATGGAAAAAGAAGTACATGTTTGAAAAGAAATACGGTTGACAACTTACTAACCTACTACCCTAATCCTCGACCTCCATACCCCCTATCAAGGGTGATGTGTACAAGGGACTACATAAAGTTATTCAAAGATAGATTACGAGAGATGTTCTGAATCTTCAAGGCAATGTAATCTTTTTGTTTGATTCAACTGAATTGCTAAAAAGCAGTATCTGAGTGTCAATAAAAACTTTTGAAGTGCCCAGGAGTTCATTGCTACGTGCTCTTTATTTTAAATTATAAAGCGGGTTCATTGTTACAATAATTGAGGTGTTGGTCTACTTTGTATATATAGATGATTGGCTCCATTTTGGGAAGGCTTAATGTGTGTTTTTACTATATAATTCTGTAAAGTCAATACCAACTTCTTGTACCATCAATAATTACTTTGATTAATCGCAAAAGAAAAACAAAAAAAAAATGTTTTGAAACTACAAGCAAGAAAAGTAACCATACATCTCCAGCAGTTGACTAAACTATAAAATTAAAGCCCTCCAAGTCTAAACAACGAGGAAATTCCAAAATACAAAAATAAATAAGCTCAAGAGTAAACATCTACCATTTGCTTTAATGATCCGCTGCTTCAGTGATTGTGAAAGGCTTAACACATCAAAACGACAATCCAGGTCAATAAACATTACTAATCGCTCCAAGCCTCCATAGTTGATGCCCTTCCATGCCTTAGGCAAAATACAATTAATAGCAGCCTAGCATTGAACAAAAAAAAATAACATTATTATAAATTGAAAAGTCATATAATCCAAAAACTATGGTATTAATGCTTTTTTTTTCACACTTAACATTAGGTTTGATATTTGTTAGAAATCCTTTTAAGCAAGTTAAGGACGTGTAAAACATCGTGTAGGGATATGTGAGAGTTTTAGAGACCTCCTTACTTGCAAGATAAATTGTTTTCTTGGCCATGAAGAATAATTCCAATATTTGCAAATACTCGTTTGGTCATGTCGTTTGGGAACTTCAAGTGAACCACTGAAAGGTCGGTAAAAATGTGCATTTCAAGTGAAGCGTTTTAAATCATCAACTTCACAAACCATTTTCAAGTTAAGTTCATGTCCAAACACTTCCTATAAACTTTTCTTTTTGTGATAAGGTATAGTCTAGCTTCGCGTACCTCAACTATTTACCAGTTACCTGCTACCTCACACCAACCGGCACATGCAGAGATGGATCCAAGATTTTAGCTTTATGGGTACAATCTTCAAGGTTCTTGGCATTGAACTCATTATATTTTAAAGTTATAGGTTCATATCTACTATTTATTGCAATTTAGAGAATTATTATTCATAGAAGTAATGGGTTCATATGAACCCGGTATCCCAAAGCTCCATCCACCCCTAAGCACAGGTTGCTAACTCCCACCAGCACAAGAAATTTTGCCCACCAAAGCTGAGGCATATGGGAAAGACTTCCACAAACGTTTTCTCAATTTTAAATTCAAATAATCTTCTTTTTTTTTGCTTCATATGAAATATGGTCCAAATGCGGAATGAAATAGACCAGAACAGTCACAAAAAAATTACAAGTAGGACGCAACTAGTTTTTATTTCTTTAATCAGGTAAGACTGAATTTCATTCAATAGGCATCCAGGGGATGTAAATCAGTACAAAAACTAAGTTAGCTCCTATACATTACTTATCCTCCTACCTAAAAACTCAAGGAGCTTACAAAATTAGGACCCAACTATTCCGGATTGAAACCTAGTTAATTGATTATTATGAGTAGACAATAAAATGTAGGAGCTAAAGAAGTAGAATATAAATTTATATAATAACAAAACGTACACACTCGGAACTACTTACTTTAAATTCTGGACTATGTATGTAAAACGTCGTAGACGAAAAAGAGAATTAGGGTTTATATTTTGTGACTTGCCTGAATAAGAATGCGAGTTTTGGAAGAAGGAGAAGGGCCGACGATTTCGACGACGTTGCCGGCGCGGAGAGGGATGCGATGAAGAGGTGGAGGTAGTGGTAAGAATGGCCGCTCCGAGAGAACCCTTGTTAGGAACTGCTTCGCCGTTTCGTCTCCTTCTATCCATTCTCTAGCCGACACCATTTTCACAATCTCTCTGTTGCTCTGATGAAACGAAAAGGGAAAGTATAACCAGCTCGAGAGAAAATGAATTAATATGGTCTCTTAATCCTTAAATTTATGATAAGATTTGTAGTCTTATAATTAGGAGGATAATACATAAAATGAATCCCGAACTTGTCCCAATAAATGAGTTTCACAGGTAACAATGAGTTTCATAGGTAACCTTATATTCCAATACACATCTAATTTTTACGGGAATTTCAATACCATTATATACTTTGAATTGATTTTTTTTCTCCACCCTTGTAATCCATCTCTCAAGCGCGTTGTGCCTAATTACAAAGGGCGCGTTTATTGTTATTGTGTAATCGTGAAAAAGGGAAAAAATTTGTAAGCACTAATTACAACCCCCAACAGTAATATATTTCCCTTTTCTCCAATTTAATACCCGACCCACACTATTTCTTCTTCCACCATACCAACCCCACTAACCCTAATTTGTTTTTACTACCAAATCAACCACAACTGACGTTCAAGTTTCGATTTTTTAAGGCAAATGTAGGTAATTTGAGTTAAATTCCGTTTATTTCTACTTAATTTATGTCTATTTTTCTTGTGTTTTGAACTACAGTTAAGGTATATACTGGCTTCAAAAAGGTTGAGTAGGCTTTGTACGGAAGAGGACGATCATGCATCTACTGAAAAGGTGCGATGTAATCATGGATATTTGCTGTCATTGTTGACTTCTTGAACCCCTAGGAATCCTCGTAGAAGGTATTTGGCTTGTTCATAATATGAGGTAAGTTGATTTAATTTTCAAGACTAAATCAGTTAAGATATGAAGAATTTGAACTCTAAAATACCAATTTTATTGTTATTCATGATAGGGTTCTAGAGCATGTGATTTTTAGCGTGGGAGAGATGGGGAAATTGACCCTAGATCAAAGTTTGTTATTCCTAAATTGAAAGAGGAGATTGGTAAACTTGAGAGCCAAGTTAAAGTTTTTGAAAAATTAGACAATCTGATGGCAGCAAAGAAGGAGAAACATGAGATTGATAAGATAGGCATTCAACTAGATTACTTGGAAACTTAAATGGAGAAGATGAAAGAAAGGGAGAAGAAATGGAGAAGCAAAGTTGCTCGATCAAGGAAAAGGGAGAAGGTTCTTTGGTTTATCATTTTATGCTGCTTAATTATCGGTGTTAGTAGTAGAATTCAAGCGAATGAGGATGAATTGAAGTTGCCATAAGTTCTTTGTTTCTCTTATCCATTGGTACATTTATTGAACCTTGTTGGTGTATGATACCATTCAATGTTGGTGAATCCTCTCCGGGGGTCTATCATAGACATCCTCTCTACTCCTCCAGAGTAGGGGTAAGGTATGCGTACACACTACTCTTCCCATACCCCACTTGTGGGATTCCACTGGTTTGTTGTTGTTGTTGTTGTTGTATTATCTCTTCTTGGAATGAAATTGGTGGTTGTTTTGAATCTAAATTGATTTGTTCAAGCATATTGAATCCCTCAAATGTATGGAAAGATCCTAATAGAAATAGGCATAATTGCAGTCAATAATCACCACTAAAATGCAGTCATTACTGCTCCTTAATAACACCATTCATTAGTTACAATAATTACCATAAAGAACAATATTTGTTCCAAGCATTTTAGTCACATAATACTTAATATTACAATCACAGCTGCTAACACAAAAGATTGCAGTCATAACTGCTAATACAAAAGATTGCATAATTGCAGTCACAACTGCTAACATAAAAGAGTGAATCATTGCAGTCACTGCTACTAACACAAAAGAGTAAGTACTCTACATAACCATACATCATAAAGTTCGTAATAGTCTGCCAAGTACACAAGATGTTCCTAAGGTTTCCATGGTAGTGAGGACTGTGTTGTGGAGCTTCCTTGACTTAACTATGCACCCTTTGACCTTGTCCGGGTGACCTTTTTTCCTCTCATCTGATGGAGTTGTCTTTGTGTCACTGCTGCTTTTCCTTTCCACTTTACTCCAGTTAATGGTATATGCCCAATGTCACTATTCTCAAGTGATATCTGCTGAAGATATTTGCCCAATATCTGATGAGCGAAGAGTACTTCTACCCGAAAATATGAGTTGTATCCCCCTTGGCGAAAAGGTTCTACCCGAGTTAAGCTATGAAAACAACCTGAGCGAAGAGTACTTCTACCCAAAAATATGAGTTGGATCCCCCTAGGCGAAAAGGTTCTACCCGAGTTAAGCTACGAAAAACAGCCTGAGCGAAGAGTACTTCTACCCGGAAATATGAGCTAGATCCTCTAGGCGAAAAGGCTCTATCCGAGCTAAGCTAGTAAAACAGCCTGAGCGAAGAATACTTCTACCCATAATATGAGATGGATCCCCTAGGCGAAAAGGTTTTACCCGAGTTAAGCTACGAAAATGGGCTGAGCAAAGAGTACTTCTACCAGAAAATATGAGCTGGATCCCCCTAAGCGAAAAGGTTATACCCAAGTTAAGCTACGAAAATGAGAGGTATGAATAGTAGCGATGCATGCTGAAAATAAAAGAAAATGGAGATTTTGAGGAACTTACCTTTGGTGACATTCGTCCTTTGAAAATTGACATTTTGCGCCGCTTTGTTCCTACTTCAAACAAAGAAACAATTGTGAGTTTTCAAAGCGGTGGTCGGTTTGTGGTCTTGATGCCCTGCCGAAGGAGTAGGAATTGGCTCACTTGGTTCTTCAACTAAAAAGTGAGTAGTTTGAATATACAGCCACTCCGTTTGTCGAAGAACTGATTTTGTCACTATGGTACCGAGGTGCTCGAATACTATGTATTGCTTTCTGAAGACCTTGGCTTTTCAACGCTGCCCCTAACTGTTTCATTTGCGGATATCTATGGTACCACTAATCCTTGTCCCTAAGGCAAGGCAATTTTTCCCTTTAAAATCAAACTTAGTTGTCTTGCGCCCAATACCAGTTTGTGTTCGTAGTGCTATCAACTTTTTTCGTGAAGCAAGTCTTGCTTAGGCGACCTTTTCAGTTTATTTGAGACACTTTGTTCGGCTTATCAAAAGAGATCACAAATATTCGTACCTTTGTCAATGTCGTATATGCCCCAAATTGTGCTCGGTATTACGGGAAAATTGTAGCCAGTTTTGCAACCATTTCTTTGCTTCAATTTTGATGCAAGATTAGACCAAAAGGGACTCAAAAAAAATTATGGGTAAAAACAGAAGAACAATTGAAAGTGAAAAAGAACTTTGTTTAAACAAAAGGTGTCCATTCAGGGAAAGAAATATGGAGACTTTTCTGGAGGTATGTGCCGACTTCAATAAATCAGGACATGCATATTGGACTGGACGCCTGATCCGTCTGAGCTATCTAATTCTCAAAATATGTTGCAAATGTTCGTCTTGAAACCGAGTTCTTGGTTGTGCTCATGTCGGAGTATCAAAGGCCCTCGTTCGGCCAGTAGCGCCCTTTGCGGATTTTCGCTAACTGACCTCTCTCATTTCTCTACTCATTGTCGCCTTATGGTGCCAATATGAGTTTTTACCAATAAGACTTTCATTTCTCTACTCACTGTCGCCTTACGGTGCACATACATGTTTTCATCGATAAAACTCCCATTTCTTTTCCTTTTTTTCTTTTCCGCCCTTTGATCTCGTCCAATTTCACACCTCAATTCAAGGTTATGAAATGGTCGATTGCAATCATAGTACCCAACAAGAGTCAGGGTCGATTTTCACAGGGAACTAGATATTGGAGTTAGGAGTATATATTGTATTATGTGAGTTTGGCTATCTTAATTTACACTTCCACAAATTTGGGTTGTTTCTATGTCTAATTTAAAACTAAGATTGCAAAGTTGAGAAATTAAAACTAAGAGAACTGTCTTTGTTATTTTTCAAGTTTTGTAAAAAGCTTAGGGCTATGACTATCACCTAGGTATTTGCCTAATGGGATATAAACCTTAATGCTTGTTTTATTGATCAGGGTGTATTATAGTTATCAACTCTCAATTACCCCACTTAATACCTCTCAGCCAGAGAGTGATTTTGCCCAATTTGACTTTCTCAAGTCCAAATGGGTATTGCACAAAACGGTTGATAAAAGCTCAAGTCGAGTTATTACTATCTCTAGGTTGAACCCTTTAATTGAGATTATCAATCTCTCGATTGACCTAATTTCTTGTTAGCCAAGTCTTTCTAGACTAAGTCTCTCTTTCTCAAGAAAAGACTAAGTCAGATAGGCATGAATTAATAATTGCAACCATTAATTCCACAAATTAAAGCATGAAAAGGGCTAAATAATAAACACCCAACCATAAATAAACATTAAATTAAACACCCATAAGGTTTACACACTAGGTTTGGGTCACAACCTTAGTAAAAATCTAGCTACTCATGCTTGAAATTGAAGAAATTGAAGAATAAATGATAATTAAACTCATATTGTAAAATTAAAATGATAAAACCTATGTTAGAATATCCCAAAATATAAAAATCTACTAAAAGAAGCAAAGAGAAACGGCTACCGTAGCTGCTGATGTCAAAAGTTGACCTAAATTTGTGAAACTCGTCTATTTATACAAGGCTGAAATTTTTTCGGGAGGTTCTGCGACATGCAGATTTCTTCAACTTGTTAGGAACTAAAGGTCTGCGGCCACATAATTCTGATCTGCGCCCGCGAGGCATTCTTTCTACGATCTGCGGATTTGTAAGTGCGGTCGCAGCTTGGTCTTTTGCGGTCCGTATTTTTACGTCTGCGGCCGCAAGGCACTTCTTCTGCGGCTGCACAATTCCTGTGCGGTCCGCACTTCTGAGAGGCTTGGAAACTTGAGAATTTTTTCATTCTCTAAACTTTGTTCCTAGCCCATCTTTTGCGGCCGCACAATTCATGTGCGGTCCGCACTTTGCACAAAGTCCAACTTTCCTTCATCATCTGTGCCGCAGATAAGATTCTGCGGTCCGCACTTTGTGAGCTTTTGTGCCCTTCTATTGCCTTGAGTTTAGATTGCTCCTTTTTGAGTTGGATTTTATCTCGGGAGTCCATCTTCCAATATTCCTGCAATTTAGCACATTTTATCAGTTTCGGGAACACAATTCAATGCTTTTAGACTAAAACAAAAGCTAAAAGGTGTTAATAAGTAGTCAAAATCCCCATTTATCAACTCCTCCAAACTTAAGTTTTTACTTGTCCTCAAGAAAATAAATTAGTTCTCACCTCCACAAGTTAAGGGCCATTCCAACTAATCAAAGGTGAGTCACTCACAAATCAATATGGACCAACAATTACCCACACCACTTATGTATTATCTACAAGTTAAACTTTTATGCACATATAGTTCTAATGTGACACTTGAGCATCAAGAGTTGACTTTTTTATCAAGGAAGCTCGCTCTTTCATGTAGGTCATTGTGGATCCCAAACTCCTCCTCCTCTACTCTCTGTTTGCCTATCTTGCTTAAGAATTTTAACACTCGGTCTAAAGATTTGCGAAAGGTTCACTCATCTCTCTCAAGAGAATGTCGCAAGTATGGCTTTAAGTACCATAGACTTGCCCCTCATGTAGATCGCCATTAATGTAAGCTCACTCAGCTTGAAACAATGTAGGGCCTTTTCGGAATGCAATGAAGGCTTTTGGACTAAGGTTGGATATGCTATGATAGAGCGGGTTCATCTTTTCTTAAGCACTCATTTTTCTGTTTTCGGCTCATGCTTTGCCAATTTTTTAGGCATTTTCTTTTCCTTGGAGGAACTAGAGAGACTTAACATCACTCTTTCTTGATCATGACATTCATTTTCTCCCTTTTTGATTTCTCCATGTTTTGCATCATTACCTTTCTTTGAATCTCTTCAACTCTTCCACTTATTCACTTTCTTTTTGCTCTTTCCTTTTCTTGTTTTTCCTTCTCATCATTTCTTTTCTCTCTTTGTGCCTTGATACCTCTTTCAAGTTCCTCGTCTCTCCCCCAAACATACATTTTTTTAGCCAATTGTATCACAAGAGTGTTAAGAAAAGCTCGGGTGCCAAGAGAGGGTCACGACAAAATGGGTAGAGGGTTGTAACATGATTATCAAATGAGAAAGGTTTGAGGCTCAGATGGGTTGACTAGGGATAACAATATTGGCGGGCAATGGAAAACTTTAAGTGGGTCAAGGAAAGCCTACAATCACTTCTCAAGCCAAGCAAAACTTAAGATTTCTCCTTGAAACATATTCGAGGCAAGTTCTAGATCATTCACACAGGTACTTGGACTTGCAACAAAAATATCTCACCTCTCACGCAACTGGATTGTTAAAGGGGATAGAGTCGAGGACCCACAACGACCATATTCAATATTGAAAATCACTATAGTTTGATTGAACCACTCGATGATTGCCTAAGTCAACACAAGAGTCACAAGGTCACTAACTAGAGCTATTTCTTTCCAAAAGAAATTGTTTTTAACCATAAACACATAGTTAAGTGTGTTGGTACCAAGTGAAGCATGTTTGACTCTTTGAGTATGACTCAATTAAGTCTTTTTATTAATTACTACTACTATTATTACCTAAACACCAAAAATGGACTCAATCCCTTAAGAAGGTTGTCACGCCATCCATCATTGGGAAGAGTCACCTGATTCACACAAAAACTACCTTTGGAAAGAAGTGTGGCATTAAGAAAACCAAAGCCTTATTATCTACTAAAACATAAAAAAGCTATTAAATCAAAAAGAAGCTACTAATTCAAAAGGAAGCCACTTAGTTAAACACTAACTAATAAGAAAACAAACATAAAGAAGCTACAAAGCAAAAACTATTGAAAGCGTAATGAATATACATAATGAGAGAGTAGAGAGAATATATACATAATGAGAAAGAAGAAGAAAATTATATCAAGTTAATTACAAGCCAAATGTCTCAGAATCAGCAAAATATATCAAATAAACTCCACCTCCCCCTGAATAAAAATAAGCATTGTCCCCAATGCTTAACAAAATAAGAGTAAAGGGAAAGTAAGAGTGAAGAAAAATAAAACTGCCTATGGCTCCTTGGCCATCTCTGTGTCCACAACAGTGTCACCGACCTTGCAGTGTCAGCAGCAAGGTTTGGCTCCTCGGACTGGCCAGCTAGTGCGGTAGGTGTTGTAGGGTCTGGGCCTGGGTGGTGCTGGCCAATCAACATGTCAAATGGAATGTCTCCTACTGCTGCAAGCTTAGTAACCTGCCTCTGGAGCTCGTCTACTGACTTCTTAGAGGTTTGGCACTTTATCATCTTCTTTACCTTGCCCAACTCTTCGATCACTGACCCATACTGCACCAATGTTTCCATAATTGTGTTATGGTTCTCCAAAAGCTTCTTCAATGTATCTTTCAGTGATGGGGGTATCTGAGGTGCCAGAATGGAGGACTGTGCTGCAATATTACTGGATATGTCAGATAGCTTTACAGTAGTTGTCTGCATCCAGTTGTTCAGGCTCGCTAGTGTCTGGGATACTCGTAGCGCAGTTAGTGTAGCAGTGGGCATCGGCACCGGCTTTAAAGCCGAGCTGGAACCTGTAATGGGGGATGTTGGAGGCACTGAGGTTGAAAGTGGGGGCATATCTGCTGCACTAGATGAAGGCTCTGCCGACTGTCTCTGTAGCTACCACCGATGGCTCAACAGACTGTCCTATGGTGGTAGTCGGCTGACCCTTTTTCTTAGGGTTGTGTACATCCATCAATAAATACCATGTGAAGGGCTTCTTCGCCCGCACCTTCGTATCAAAATCTCTCGGCTCCCCCCGTGCATCTGTAAGATACTCAATAATGGTGTTGGGATATGGGTAGGAGGTATCAGCTTGCCTATCGACCACATATATGTTGGCCGGTATCACGGCACTCACATTGATCGGGTACCCGGCCATGATGGAGGCGACTAGAACTGCCCGCGGGATAGGAAGATTTGTCTCATTCTGGCACGGGTCTAATCTGCTTCAGACAAAGGTCTGCCATCCCTTCGCCTCAAAGTTTAGGGTGTTCCTCTGAACAGTAACCCCTGTTATGATCCATGGGGGTGGTGGCCCCGGTACTAGCCATGGGCGAGCTACATCTCTCATTGCCAATTAGTCCAAATAGTGTGCGGGCTCAATATCATCAAACCCCAAGTAGGTGTTCAATGTGTGCTGGTCAAAACGCACCTTCAAGTTCCTCACTTCTGTTATCTTTGTCCCTTTCTTGATATATGCCGCATTAGCGTAGAACTCCCAGACAAGATATTCCTTTGCATCCATTACGCTCTGGGTGAACCACATCTACCCCTTCCGCTCTCGGAACTGCCTCAAGACTGCCAGATTATACTTTTCAAGATCTTCTAAATGGAACTGTCGCTCAAGAGTGAGCGATCTCACTGGCCACCAGCCACGGAAGCTAGTGAAGGCAGCCAGACTGACGAACCGGTCCTCCCAGACCTTTTTCTTCTTCGACCGCTCAAGGTCGGCAACTGTAGTATCTCCCCCTCGGCTATCATGTGGGATGTCCTGAACTGAAGTCTCTGGTGCCTGGAGGGCAGGTGTAGTGGAGGGCTCAGAAGCCTGACTAGCACTTTCCGACCCTTGGAGGTGCTATGTGATGATGATGATTTGTCCCAATGTTGGTACCTTCTTGGTGGCTTTGATTGAACAACTGGCTGCTCTTGAACCGAGTTACCCTCCGATGCTTCCCTCGACGGGACATAAGTACTGGATTCGGAGGGCTTTGTATTTCTCCCTCGGCCGGATGTAGCCTTCTTTGTGATTATCTTTTGGAGGGCGAGGGGTAAATAACATTTACCTCGACCCCTGGAAGGTTCACCCCTCCCCTTTGAAGTATCACCTATGCCTCGAGATCTAACCATTTTCTGTAACAAGCAACAACATGTGTCAGTTGCAATTCAAGTGAAACATACAAGAACACATAAGAGAGACAGTGAAGAAAACAGTGTAAAACATGTTTGTAGGGTAAGGGAGTGCGGTCTGCAGAATTATCAGTGCGACCACAGGCTGGGCATTGCGGACCGCACAATTTAATCTTGCGGCCGCATAATTGGATTTGCGGTCTGCACAATTGTTAGTGCCACCTCAGAATTGGATTGCGGTCCGCACAATTTTCATTGCGGCCGCAGCTGACATACCACTAATATGCCAACTCTTTGATAACAAACAGTAGGCTGTTTTGCGGCCGCAATCACTTTTCTGCGGTCTGCAGATTTTCTATTGCGGTTGCACATGTGAGTCATCTAATTGACAACTCTTTGATAGTAGAGAACTAGTTGTTCTGCGGTCGCAGTGGGATTTTTGTGGTCCGCACAATTTTCATTGCGGCCGCAGAATCATGCTTGACTAAATTACCCTAATTTTAACTTTAGCGGACCGTACAATTTCTTGTGGGGCCACAGATTTCAAAACAAATACGATCAGAGTTCTAGGGTTTGCAATTTTTGCACAAATTTGACATGGTCGCAGTGTATAATCATGAAAATCTATTTACCCATTCCCCATAGAGCAAGTACTAGTTGACCCACTACAGGTTTAACTCCACATGGTTGTATAATAAATTCTAGTGACAAATGGCCTAAAACTAGCTAACAAGTTGTAAATTAAACTAAAAATTAAAAATTTCTATAAGTAATTGAGGCATACCAGATATGAAGTACTGCAAATGAATGATCACAAATGTTGAGTGTGTGTGGTAGATGATTTACCAGACGATTTCAATGTTTTAGACTTGTGAATACTCAGAGAGAGAAAAAATGTAACAATAACCCCAGGCCTTCTATTTCTACTAGACGGTTCTGACTGAGAAAAAAGAGTTGAGTGCGACCGAAAAATTCCTATTGCGGTCCACACTCTGTTACCCGGGGCTCAGAAGCCCTTGTTGTTTTTGCGGTCCACAAAATTTGTTGTGCGGCCGCAGATTCAATTGTGGTCCGCAGAATTTGGGTTGCAGCCGCAGATTGGCTATTCCTCTAACGGATCAACTTTAGAGAGTTAACATTTTTCACCTTCAACTTGTGCGGTCCGCAATGCAATTGTGCGACCGCAGAGCCCCTTTTTGCTGTAGCAACCAAAATTGTGCGGTCCGCACAATACACTTGCGGTCCGCACTTTTTTCCACAGTTGGCCAATTTTTGGGGCACAGTTCCTGTAAAATACACTCATCCCTACAACACACTTCAAATCTAGTTAGCACAAAAATAACACCTATCCACAAAAGAAGAAAAGAAAGGAAAAAGAAACATGGGTTGCCTCCCAAGAAGCGCCTGATTTAACGTCGCGACACGACGCATATTACCATCATTTGAAATGAATAACTGCTACAACGTGGCCATCATCAACCTTTCCCAAATAATGCTTCACCCGATGACCATTGACTCGGAATACCTCATCATTTTTGTTCTCCAAGTCCAATGCACCAAAAGGTGTCACACTCACAATTTCAAAGGGACCACTCCATTTAGATTTCAGCTTCCGGGGAAACATCTTCAACCGTGAGTTGAACAACAAAACAAGATCGCCCACCTTGAACTCCCTGTTCCGAATGTATTTGGCATGGAGGTATTTCATCTTCTCTTTGTACAAGGACGAACTTGCATAGGCATCGTATCAGAACTCATCCAATTTATTCAAATATGCAACCCGCAAGTTAGCGGTTGCATCCTAATTACCGGAAGATGACAAGCTTTTCCAAACACCAACCAGTATGGAGACATCCCGATAGGAGTTTTAAAAGTAGTCCGACAAGCCCATAGTTTATCATCAAGCTTCTTTGACCAATCCATCCGGTTAGCATTCACTGTTTTGGACAAGATACGTTTTATCTCCCAGTTGGAGACTTCCACTTGACTGCTAGCTTGTGGGTGATATGGAATCGTAACTTTATGAGTGACACCATACTTGCTAAGCAAAGTGTCAAAAGCCTTGTTGCAAAAATACGACCCCCATCGCTTATGATAGCCCGTAGAGTACTAAATCTTGTGAAAATATTCTTCTTCAAGAATGCCACCACACTTCTCGCTTCATTGTTGGGTAGAGCAATGGCCTCAACCCATTTAGACACATAATCAACCGCGACCAAGATGTAGGTGTTTCCACAAAAACTCACAAAAGGACCCATGAAGTCAATACCCTACACATCAAAGATATCAATCTCCAAAATGGTAGTGAGGGGCATTTTATTCTTCTTCGAGATTCCACTGGCCTGTTGACATTCATCACATCTTTTCACCACATCACTTGCATATTTGTAAAGAGTTGGCCAATAGAAACTGTAACTTAGCACTTTGGCCGTAGTTCTTGCTCCGCCATGGTGCCCACCATAAGGCAAAGAATGGCAAGCTTCAAGAATAACATTTTACTTTGTCCGGTACACATCTTCTAATTACCCCATCCGTGCAAATCCGAAAAAGGTATGGCTCGTCCCAATAATAATCTTGACAATAACATTTGAGCTTCTTCCTTTGAAGAGAGCTCATCCAGGATGATTCCACACGCAAGGAAGTTTGCTAGATCCGCGAACCATGGCACCTCCTTTATTGAAATAGCCAAGAGTTGCTCATCAGGGAAAAAGTCATTGATTTCGAGGCCATCATGCGGCCTCCCCTCCTCCCCCAAACGAGACAAGTGGTCTGCCACTTTATTTTCACTCCCTTTTCGATCTTGGGTGTCAATATCAAACTCTTGCAATAATACCACCCATCTCATCAACCGAGCTTTTGAATCTTTCTTGCTCATAAGATAGCGAAGTGCCGCATGATCTGTATGAACAATAACCTTTGCACCCATCAAGTATGGGCGGAACTTCTCAATTGTAAACACAATGGCAAGGAGCTCTTCTCTATAACGATGTAATTGACTTGGGCATCATTCATGGTCTTACTAGCATAGTAGACGGGATGAAAAATCGTATTGATGCGTTGCCCCAAAACTGCTCCAACCGCTACATCACTCGCATCGCACATGAGCTCAAAAGTGATACTCCAATTTGGTGCGGTGATAATGGGAGTGGTTGCTAACTTGAACTTTAGCAATTTAAAGGCTCTCATGCAATCATCATTGAAGTGAAACTTAGCATCTTTCTCTAAGAGCTTGCACAACGGGTTCACCACTTCAGAAAAATCCTTTATGAAGCGTCGGTAGAACCCCGCATGACCTAAGAAACTTCACACGCCTTTCACCGAAGTTAGAGGTGGAAGTTTAGAAATCACATCTATCATTGCCTTGTCGACCCCTATGCCATTCTTTGAAATTTTGTGGCCAAGAATAATGCCTTCCTCGTCCATGAAATGGCATTTCTCCCAATTTAGCACCAAGTTTGATTCTTCACACCTTGCCAATACTCTATCCAAATTTGCCAAGAAATCATCAAAGGAATCCCCGACTACTGAGAAGTTATCCATGAGGACTTCAAGGTAATCTTCGACCATATTCGTAAAAATCGCTATCATGCACCTTTGAAACGTCGCTGGTGCGTTACATAAGCCAAATGGCATCCGCTTGAAAGCAAAGGTGCCATAGGGACATGTGAAAGTTGTTTTTTCTTGATCTTCCGGAGCAATAAGGATTTGGTTGTAGCCCGAATAACCATCTAGAAAGAAATAGAAAGCACGACCGGCCAACCTATCAAGCATTTGGTGATGGAAGGGAAGTGGAAAATGATCCTTCCTCATGACTTTGTTAAGCTTGCGATAGTCCATACACACTGTCCACCCAGTCACCGTTATTGTGGGAATCAACTCATTTTTGTCATTGGTGACCATCGCCATGCCCTCTTCTTTGGGACACATTGCACTAGAGAAGTCCACGAGCTATCGAAAATAGGGTAGACAACCCCAACATCCAACCACTTGATAATCTCTTTTTTGACCATGTCTTGCATAGCTTCATTGAGTCTCCTTTGAAGTTCAATAGATGGTTTGGCATCCTCCTCCAAGTTAATATTGTGCATGCAAAATGCGGGGCTTATTCCCCGAATATCTACCAAAGTCCACCAAATAACCTTCTTCTTCTTGTGGAGCACCGCCAATATGGAGTCAACCTGCACGTTAGCCAAACAAGAGGAAAGAATAACCGGTAAAGTAGAAGAAGGGCGAAGAAATGCATACCAAAGATGGGGAGGCAATGGCTTCAAATCTAAGGTAGGAGGCTCTTCATCTGAGGCTCTCCAAGGTAGGAGAATTCCTTTTCTCAAGATCCAAGGAAAATTTTCGGGGTGCATAGTTGTACGACCTCATTCCTTACAAAGAATTCACACATTACATGAAGCCATCCATCTCGTCATCATCAAAGTTGAGCAAGACGGCCTCCAACATATCACCCACATTAATCGTGGCACTTGTATCATTAATAATCACATCGATCACCAAGCCCACGAAAGAACACACTTCATTGCTATTTGTTGTCGCATAGATTTCCACACGTGAAACACCACCTTTTCATCACCCCCGGAAAGTGAGTTCTCCGGCTTCCACATCAACAAGAGCCTTCCCCGTAGCAAGGAAAGGTCTTCCAAGAATAATCGGCACCTCATAGTCCACTTCACAATTAAGAATAGCAAAATTCGCCGGAATATCGAACTTATCAACACGAACCAATACATATTCAATCACTCCCAATGGTGTTTTCATTGTACGATCGGCCATTTGTAATCTCATAGATATGGGTCTTGGTTGCCCAATTCCGAAGGTCTTGAAAACTGAAAGGGCATCAAATTGATACTTTCCCCAAGATCACAAAGAGCTTTAGCAAACTCGGCATTTCCAATAGTACAAGGGATTGTGAAAGCACCGGGATCTTCCAATTTAGGAGCCATCGAATGCATAATTGCACTCACTTGATGAGTGACTTTGATAGTTTCAAAATTCATCGACCGCTTCATTGTCACCAAATCCTTCATAAACTTTGCATAACTAGGCATTTGCTCCAAGGCTTCAACTAGTGGCACATTTATCGAGAGACTTTTCATCATGTCAATGAACTTTTTAAATTGATTCTCGTCATTTTGCTTGGCAAGCCGTTGAGGATATGGAGGATGAGGCTTAGGCAAAGGTGCCTTAGCCTTTTGCACTACCGGTTCTAGTATGTCAATAACATGATCGCTAGACGGGTTCACTTTCTCTTGAGTCTCTCCCACATTGTCATCAATATCAATCCGCACTTCATCATTTGCTTGCACTACATTTTTAGGGATCTGCTCTTCTTCTACCACTTGATCATCATCCACAAGTTGCTTTTGACTTGAGGTAGGTGCATGACCACCTCTTTCACTTCTTGTAGTATCGGCCATGGCATGCCCCGTGTTATTCTCACCCTTTGGGTTCACCACCATGTCACTTGGTAGTGCCCCCTTAGGACCAGAATTTAAAGATTGAGAGATTTGCCCTATTTGCACTTCTAAGTTGCGGATCGATGTGTTGTGTGAAGCAAGTTGGACATCGGAATCGACATTCTTCTCCATCATTTACTTAAACATATTCTCAATACGGCCCATTTCATTATTGGAAGAACTAGGACCATGGAAAGGATAAGGATGTGGGTTGCTCGGTTGTTGATACATCGGGAACCTTTGAAAACCCGACCCACGATTTCCTTGATTGTTACTCCAACCACCCTGATTGTTGCCTCCCCAATTGCCTTGGTTATTGTTGTTATGCTAATTCTCTTGATTATTTCCGCCACTCCAATTTCCTTGATTGTTTTTATTCCAATTGCTTTGATTATTTCCACCACTGCAATTACCTTGGTTGTGAGAATTCCAATTGCCTTGATTATTTTGAGGTCTCCATTGTTGCTGGCTAGGGCCTTGGAAGTTGTTTCTTTGCCCTTGAAAGTTGTTCACATGTTGGACCTCTTTTTCTTGGTCATTGTAAGAGTCATCTTGAGAAAATCTACTATCATATTGCATAAATTGTCCACTCTTTGTTGCACTTATGGACCTCTTGTTCTTCGCTTGTTCGCCATCATACTTACTCCCTCCATTGCATTGACTTACCTCGGATTTTGCACTTGTTGAAGTTGAGCCTTTGCCAATTGGTTCATGGTGGTAGTCAACCCTGCTACGATTTGTCTATGAGCATGCAACTCTTTGTGAAGGAGAATCACATTGGGATCACCTTATGGGACATTAGCTCGAGATTGCCATGCCGATGAAGTATCCTCCATCTCATCTAAGATATCACACGCCTCTGCATAAGGCGTAGTCATGAAGTTCCTACCGGCAAGTTGATTCACTACACATTGGTTGGTTGTATTGATTCCCCGATAGAAAGTTAGTTGAATCATGTTCTCCGTCATATCGTTGTTGGGCACTCTTTCACCATTGTTCTATACCTTTCCCATATCTCGTGTAGCGGTTCATTGGGCTCTTGCTTGAATGCTAGAATTTCATCCCGAAAAATAGCCATGTGCCCGGGAGAGAAGTACTTAGAAATACATTTCTCCGCTAATTCATCCCAAGTATGAATGGAATGATTTGGCAAACGTTCCAACCAATCTAAGGTTTTCCCCCGTAGAGAGAAGGGAAAAAGTCTTAGCCTCAAAGCATCCTCAGAGACATTTGTTTGTTTATTCCTCCAACACGTATCTACGAACCCCTTCAAGTGTTTGTATGCATTTTGACTCGGTGCACAGGTGAAGAACCCTCGTTGCTCAAGCAAAGTGAGTATCACGTTGGTTATTTGAAAGTTGCCCGCCCTAATATGGGGAGGGACTATAGCACTTGCATACCCTTCATTCGGCAACACCCGGTGTGGAGCCGCTCGTGGTGGAGGTGCGGGTGGAGCGGGCACATTGTCATGAGGCACTTGGCCTCCTCTATTGGCTTGAGTTTCAATAGGGACCTCATCCATTTGATCATCCTCAACGTCCACATCCCTCAAAGCTATGTTTCCGAGCTCATTGTTTACCATGATTGCACCTACAATTTCTCAACACGTTAGTAACAAGGAAGGGAAAAAAAATATTCCAAAAACACACCCACAACGATGCCAAAAATTGATCTCGTCCAATTTCACACCTCAATTCAAGGTTATGAAACGGTCGATTGCAATAATAGTACCCAACAAGAGTCTGGATCAATTTCCACAGGGAGCTAGATATTGGAGTTAGGAGTATACATTGTATTACGTGAGTTTGGCTATATTAATTTACACTTCCGCAAATTAGGGTTGTTTCTATGTTTAATTTAAAACTAAGATTGCAAAGTTGAAGAATAAAACAAAGAGAATTGTTTTTGTTGTTTTTCAAGTTTTGTAACAAGCCTAGGGCTATGACCATCACCTAGGTATTTGCCTAATGAGATATAAACCTTAATGCGTGTTTTATTGATCGAGGTATATTATAGCTATCAACTCTTAATTACCCACTCAATATCTCTCGGCCAGAGAGTGATTTTGCCCAATTTGGCTTTCTCAAGTCCAAATGGGTATTGCACAAAATATTTGATAAAAGCTTAAGTCGGGTTATTACTATCTCTAGGTTGAACCCTTTAATTCAGATTATCAATCTCTTGATTGACCCAATTTCTTGTTAGCCAAGTCTTCCTAAACTAACTCTCTCTTTCTCAAGAAGAAACTAAGTCAAATAGGCATGAATTAATGTTTGCAACTATTAATTCCACAAATTAAAGCATGAATAGGGCTAAATAATAAACACCCAACCATAAACAAACATTAAATTAAACACCCATAAGGTTTACACACTAGGGTTGCGTCATAACCCTAGTAGAAATCTAGCTACTCATGTATGAAATTGAAGAAATAGAAGAAGAAATGATAATTAAACTCATATTGTAAAATTAAAATGATAAAATGTATGTTAAAATATCCCAAAATATGAAAAATAACTAAAAGAAGCAAAGAGAAACGGGTGTTGTAGCTGCTGATGTCAAAAGTTGACCTAAATTTGTGAAACTCGTCTATTTATACTGAGTTGAAAATTTCGGACAAAAATGCCCTTCAGAAGGTTTTGCGGCCGCATAATTCTATGTGTGGTCCGCAGATTTCTTCAACTTGTGAGGAACTAGAGGTCTGTGGCCGCATAATTCTGATCTGCGACCGCGAGGCATTCTTTTTGCGGTCCGCAGATTTGTAAGTGCGGTCACAACTTGGTCTTCTGCAGTCCGCATTTTTACATCTGCGGCCGCAAGGCACTTCTTCTATGGCTGCACAATTCCTCTGCGGTCCGCACTTCTAAGGGGCTTGGAAACTTGGGAATTTTCACATTCTTTGAACTTTGTTCCTAGCCCATCTTTGCGGCCTCACAATTCATGTGCGATCCACACTTTGCACAAACGTCTGCTGGACTTTCCTTTATCATATGCGGCCGCATATGAGATTCAACGATCCGCACTTTGTGAGCTCCTGTGCCCTTTTATTTCCATGAGTTTAGATTACTCCTTTTTTACTTGGATTTGATCTCGGGAATCCATCTTCCAATATTCCTACAGTTTAGCACATTTCATCAGTTTCGGGAACGCAATTCAATGCTTTTAGACTAAAATAAAGCTAAAAGGTACTAATAAGTAGTCAAAATCCCCACTTGTCACCCTTGACTATGATACTACATGCGGTAAGTTGTCCAACGCCCTTGGCACGGTGACTTCAACATTTTCAGAGATCGATCAAAAGGTTTTAATGGGAAAAGGTGAAAAGATCCTTGAATTGAATTACAAATTTTGGAACTGTTTTCATAGAATGGCTGTAAGAAATAAACAAACTTCTGCCCAGTTTTGGAATACTAGGAATGTGGATTTTTTGTTGTGATGAGGTCGAACCCAAGGTAGGGTTGCCTATGTATCCTTTCAGAATTAGGTCGAACGTAGTTCATTGACTCCGAAGATTTGTTGTTTGATTTATTTTCCTTGTTTTTGTTTTTTGTTTTTACAAGTACACAGGTTCCAAAAAGAGGGAAAACAAAGAAGGCAAATACGAATCAAAATGTTTAACAAAAGGGTGACACCTATTTGGGATAGTAAGCAATGATAGCATTCGTCATCTCGATTGGAGAAAATCATGCGTGAAAGTTCCGCAGTGGGTATATATCAAACACAATATGTTTTGACCGCATCTGCGTTAATAGTCATATCTGGTCCCGTTTTTCTTCATCTACCAAGTGCAAGGCCCCTTTTGGTAACACTTTCTTGATGATGTATGATCCTTGCCAGTTCAGGGTGAAATTTTCTTTAGTTTCTACCTGGTGCGGAAAGATGCGTTTCAAAATGAGCTGGCCTACCTCAAAGTGCCTTGGGCTCACTTTCTTATTATAAGCACGTGCCATTCTTTGCAGGTACAACTGACCACAACACACTGCTGCTAGCCATTTTTCATCAATCATTATTAGTTGTTCTAATCGGGTTTTAACCCACTCGGTGTCTTCAATCTCCGATTCCACAATGATTCCGAGAGAGGGAATTTCGACTTCAGCCGGTATTACTGCTTCAGTTCCAAATACCAGCACTTAAGGACGACAAAGGTGCGAGCAGTCGTGCGGTATCCCAAAAGAGCAAAAAGTAACTTTTCATGCCATTGCCTGGACCCTTAGATCATCTTCCTAAATATCTTATTGATGTTCTTGTTTGCCGATTCAACGACTCCATTGGCTTTTGGCCGATAAGGGGCAGAATGGCGATGCATAATTTTAAATTGCTCGCATACCTCCTAATCAGATGACTATTCAGATTGGTTGCATTGCCAGTGATAATGGCCTTTGGGATGCCAAAACGACAGATGATGTTGGAATGAACAAAGTCTACTACTGCATTCTTGGTGACTGCTTTGAAAGTAACTGTCTCCACCCACTTGTTGAAGTAATCAACAGCGACCAAAATGAATCTATGCCCATTTGAAGCCTTTGGCTCGATTGGCCTAATAACATCCATTCCCCATGCAACGAAAGGCCAAAGCTCACATAAGGCGCAATTCCGATGGAGGCGAGTGAATCAGGTCGCCATGAATCTGTTATTGGTGACACTTGCGAACAAAACTGAAGCAATCTCGCTCCATAGTAAGCCAATAATACCCTGCTCGTAGAATCTTCTTCGCCAAAACGTATCTATTATGTGAGGTTCACATACCCCGATACACTTCACTCTTGATCCGCTCAGCTTATGTGGTGTCTATGCATCTCAAAAGTTCAAATTTGGGGTCCTTTTGTACAGGATTTCCCCATTTAGGAAGAAACCACTAGCGAGCCGCCTTATCATTCTTTTTTGATCCCCTTTGGCATGCTCCAGGTACTTCTTTGTTTTCAAGAATCATTTTATGTCATGATTCCATGGTTCACCATCTAGTCCTGCCTCAATTGTATTTCAGTAACCGTGTTGATTCCGAACTTTGATTTCCAATGGATTAATATGAGTGTTGCCTGGATAAGGGAGCATCGAGGCTAAGGTAGCCAAGGCATCAGCTAGCTCGTTGTGAAACCTGGAAATGTACTTATACTCGATGGACTTGAATCTTTTTCTTAGGTCTTGCACACATTGTCTGTATGGAATAAGATTGATGTCTCGAGTATCCCATTTGTCTCGGGCTTTCCAGATAAGCAAGTCAGAATCTCTCATAACCAATAGTTCATGCACATCCAGATCGAGGGCCATTTTTAGACCCATGATACAAGCCTTGTATTTTGTAGTATTATTGGTACAGAAGAATCGAAGTCATGTTGTTGCAGGGTAATGTTATTCAATAGGTGAGATGAGGATTGCCCCGATCCCAACTCCTTTGATATTGACAGCCCCATCAAAATACATTTTCCATACATGGATGTCATCCGAAACTACTTCCTCTATTGAGTTGACCTCTTCGTTTGGGAAGTATGTGCTCAGTGGCTTGTAATCATCATTGACTGGATTCTCTACCAAAGCCCGTGCTTTCATTGCTAGACGATCTATTCTGGATTGAGGTAAAAGTAGTGTAGGCCAAAAGATAATGCCTCAGCTTCTGAGCAACCCAAGTCAAGGCACACCATGTCCTTTCTAAAAAGATATACTTAACCTCATAATTGGTGAACTTCTTGCCCAAATAATAGATTGCCTGTTCCTTTTTGCATGTCGCATCATGTTGCCCCAGAACGCATCGAAAGGAATTATACATCACGGATAGATATAAAAACAAAGGCCTACTAGGTTCAGGTAGGACCAGTACATGGGGTTTTGATAGATAATCTTTGATCCTATCAAAAGCTTTTTGGCAATCATCCGTCCACTTGATAGCAACATCCTTTTTCAGCAACTTAAAGATGGGCTCGCACGTGGTTGTGAGCTGAGCAATGAACCCGTTGATGTAGTTCAATCTCCCAAGCAAACTCATAACTTCAGTTTTGTTATTTGGGCGCGGCAAATCTCGAATGGACTTTATCTTAGATGGATCCAATTCGATGCATCTACGGCGGACTATAAAATCGAGGAGCTTCCCAGACGGAACCCCAAATGCACACTTGGTTGGATTGAGCTTAATGTCATACCTTCACATCCATTCGAAGAACTTTTTCAATTCGCGCACATGATCAGCCTGTGTCTTTCATTTTATGATGACATCATTAACATATACTTCAATCTCTTTGTGTATCATGTCATGAAAAATGGTGGTCATGGCCCTCATGTAAGTTGCCCCTGCATTCTTAAAATCGAATGGGATGATCCTGTAACAATATGTACCCCATAGAGTGGTGAGAGCGATTTTCTCTGCATCATCCTCATCCATTAGAATCTGGTGGTATCAGGCATAGCAGTCCATAAAAGATTGTATCTTATGTTTTGCGCAATTATCTACAAGGATGTGGATGTTTGGTAAAGAAAAGTTATCCCTTAGACTCGCTTTGCTCAAATCTCTGTAGTCAACACAGACTCTAATTTTTCCATCCTTCTTCGGCACATGCACAACATTTGCCACCCAGGTAGTGTATCAGAAGGTTATGACACATTAGCGCTTAATTATTTCATAATTTCCTCTTTGATTTTATGAATCATGTCCGTTTTAAATTTTCGTTGCTTACGTTGGACTGGTGGAAAGTCAGGATACGTATGAAGCTTATGAACCACTAGATCAACACTTAAACCCGGCATATCATCATAAGACCAAGCAAACACATCTCTATATTCAAATAAAATTTGAATCAAGACATCGCTGATTTTTTTCTAGTGTGAATGCTTATCTTTGTTTCTCTGATTTCTTCATGACTTCCAAGGTTAATTGGCTCATTTTCATTGAGGTTGGGCTTAGGCTTGTTTCAAATTGTTCCAACTCTCTTTTTATTTCCTCAACAGTCTCATCTTCATCATATTCAACCTCTTGATGCATTATTTCGAAATTAGACATCTTTTTAAGATCAAGGCATGAATTCCACATGCATGTCATGTTATTAAAGCCGACATTAACAAAACTGAAATGGAAACAAAATGATAGGAATTAGGAAAAGAAAAATATACAGAACTTAATACGAAACTAAACTGCATTTCATTGAATTTGAACAGATAGAAGGGTTAAAATCAAAACAAACCAATCATACTGAGCTGTTTGGATTACAACCGTGAAAGTAACTCAAATACAAAAAAGAAGTCGCAAAAGCAAACTACCAAGACTCTTTCCTTGTGGGGAGAGGAGTTGCTTCCCAGTTGTTGAGCATGGTGTTTGGGCCAATTAGTTGCATATCGGCACGAGTAGTGCCTTCACTAGCCTGGATCATATTCACTTCAGAAAATATCTTGTTGAGGCCATGGAAAATTTCATCAATATTTTCCAACGCCGAGGAATTTTGAGCCTCTTGGAGTCGTGGCCTGACAAAAGTGTAGAAAATGGGAGAGATCGATATCTGCAAGACCCAACCATGCCTTTTGCGGTGCTTGGCTTTGTCTTCATCTGCCTGTGTTGGCCTGATGCCTAAGCCAAAGTAACCTTATTACTAAAGGGAGAAATGGGTTCCGAAATTCCTTGCGGTGACACCCCAAGCCTTTTCCTGGCTCATAACCCTATCTCAGCATTAGTGCAGCCACCATTATAGATGTGGCGGAAAGACGAGGATGTAGAATGTGCTTTCCTTCCTCAACATGGTCCATAACAACAACTTCGAAAGCCTGATAGGCAATGGACTAGCACCCTTCCTTTGCCTCAATACACGGAATCAACATGTCTTTATAGATGGATGACTCGTCTTCTCCGTGAATAATAATTTCTTGCCTGTCATGTTCGAACTTAAGCATCTAATGCAAGGTGGATGACGCAGCTCGGGCCATATGGATCCATGGCCTTCCAAGAAGAAAGTTATAAGAAGTTTCCATGTCCACCACTTGGAAGACAATTTCAAAATCAGACTCAATTATCATGGTGAGGTTGATCTCCCTAATGGTATCTCTCGCCGAGCCATCAAAAGCTCGGATACAGACATTGCTGGGTCAGATTCTATCTGTATTGATCTTCATGCTTTGCAAGATTAAGATAGGGCATACATATACACTCGAGCCTCCATCAACCATGACTCACTTTATGTAGTGCCCCTCATATTTGACAGTCAGGTGCAAAGCCTTATTGTGTCCGGCTCCCTCCTTGGGGAGTTCATCAACAGTAGAGGAGATTCTGTCACCTCAAAAAATCTGTTGACCATGTCTTGTCTGAGACATGTGCCTCGTTCATGATATTGATTAGTACACAGGCATGCTTTTCTGAATGTATGAGTAGAGATAGCAGAGAGATTTGAGTAGGAGTCTTTCTCAACTGATCAATAATTGAGTAATCCTGAACTTTCATCTTTTTCAAAAACTCTTCCGCCTCTTCTTCAGTGACTGGTTTCTTTATTAGCATTTGGCCTTCTCTTATTTGTTTGGCGTTCCTCAACTCTTCTAGAGAATAATACCTTCCCGATCGAGTCAAACCTCCAGTTTCCCCCACTTCTTCTATGATTTCCTTGCCTTTGTAGGTCATCACAAGTTCTAAGGAATGGTTTTTGTGTTTGTCACACAGGGTTACACGACGGGTTTGATTATGATCAGCTCTGCTATACCTTTTGTACCACTTTGATTCTGCCTTATGCCGGAGTGGCCTCCCAGGACATACAACCTTGGGCTTGGGACACTGGAGCGCACTTCCAACCTCGAGATTTTTGGAACAAATAAAGTTGCCTTCTCTGAGATCTGTGCGCCTTTCACAATCAACGGCACATCTCATCTTGGACTTACTTCTAGTCCTGTTCCTTTGAATCGTTCCCACTGTCATTTCTGCTCGATCAACCAGCTTGTATTCTTGATCTCCGCCAATCATTCCCACAAAATGAACATCATTGTATGCTGGCAACGAGTTGTTTGTCACATTAGGAGGGTCCTCGCCATTTGTTACCACATTCAACTTTTCAGCGATGAGTCTTTCTATGGCCCCTTTTAGAGTCCAACAGTCATTGGTGCTATGCCCTGGGGCACCTGAATGATATTCACATCTAGCATTTGCTTGAAATCCATGTGAATCGGGATGCATATGGTGGGGGGTGATGAGTCCAATCATGCACATCTGCTTCAACTTCTGGAACATACTAGAGTATGATTCAGCCAATGGAGTGAATTTTTCAACAGCCTCCACTTTCGACCATAATCCTGCCTGGGACGAGCATTGTAGGGATGAGCATTGTAGGGTGCCCGAAAATTTTGCTGCTGAGGTCGGGGGATCCTAGGAGCTGGTGCCCGTACCTGTTGATTGGGAGGTCGAGCATAAGACTGGGCATTAAACACTGTGTACTATGGTGAACCCATAGAGTATTGAGGAATTGGCGGGGAATAATAATGTTGAGGGTAGCTGGACTGCCTCTGCTGAACTTGCATATAAGGGTGTGTTGCCCCTCTTTGAACTTCTCTGGATCCCAAAGTCATCATGGACCCTCCATCTCTCTTCTTTCTATTTTCCAAACTTCCCGACTCATTTTGGATTGCTTGGGTGGTGGCTTTCAGAGCATCTTGACTTACAATTCTGCTAGTCTTGAGGCCATTTTCGACCATCTCCCCTATGTTGATCGCTTATGCAAAAGGTCTACCCATTGCGGACATCATATTTTGGAAGTAATCAGGATCTTGAACCTCCAGAAAAATAGTGATCAACTTGTGATTATCCATGGGTCGCTTAACTCTAACCGCTTGCTCCCTCCACTTGATGGCATACTCCCTAAAGCTTTAAGTTGGCTTTTTCTTCATATTGGACAAGGAATTGCAATCTGGCACAATATCAATGTTGTACTTAAATTGTTTGACGAAGGCCTGGGACATGTCGTCCCTAACATGCTAGTGGGAGATATCTTGGTCAACAACAACAACAAACCTAGTAGTTTCCCACAAATGGGGTCTGGGAGGGTAAGATATACGCAGCCTTAGCCCTACCCCTGGAAGGGCATACATGCTATTTCCAATAGACCCTCGGCTAGAGAACGACTGAAAAAGAAAAGGTACTTTCAACATGTAGGAATAACATCAAGATGAAATAAGATTGAATCCGAGAATGCAGTCAAACTCTATGTAGTGATAGCAATCTATGGATAAAATTTTGACCTCCACACCCTCCTGTCTAGGGCCATGTCCTCAGTCAGTTCCAGCTGCGCCATGTCCGCCTAATAATCTCTTCCTAAGACTTCTTAGGCTTACCTTTACCTCTCCTACTACCCACCGAGGCTAACCGCTCGCACCTTTTAACTGGGGCTTCTATACTTCTCCTCTTAACATGTCCGAACTATCTCAACCTTGCCTCCCTCATCTTATCCTCCACAGGGGCCACTGATACCTTTTCCCGAATAACTTCATTCCTAATCTTATCCAACCGGGTATGCCCACGCATCCACCTCAACATCCTCATCTCAGCCACTTTTAGCTTCTGGATATGAGAGTTCTTGACCAGCCAACACTCTACTTCATACAACATAGTCAGTCTAACTACAACCTTGTAGAACTTACCTTTAAGTCTCAGCGGCACATTGTTATCACACAAGACACTGGAAGCGAACCTCCACTTCATCCATCCTGCTTCGATACGATGCGTTACATCTTCATCAATCTCCCCGTTACCTTGTATTATATAGGTCCAAGATACTTAAAACTACCTCTATTGGGGATGACTTGTGTATCAAGCCTCCCCTCCATATCCCCTTCCTGGGTACCATTGCTGAACTTGCACTCCAAGTATTCCGTTTTGGTCCTGCTCAACTTGAAACCCTTAGACTTTAGGGTCTGCCTTCAAATCTCCAGTCTCTCGTTAACACCACCCGTGTCTCGTTAATTAAGACTATGTCATCAGCAAATAACATACACCATGGCATGTCACCTTGAATGTGTCTCGTCAATGCACCCATCGCCAAGGAAAATAGGAATGGACTAAGAGCTGATCCCTGGTGCAACCCATCATAACCATAAAGTGTTTTAAATCTCCTCCCGTTGCCCTAAACCGAGTCGTAGCTTCATCATACATGTCCTTAATCACTCTAATGTAGGCGACTGGGACCCAAGCATCGCTAAAGCACCTCTCTCGGGATTTTGTCATTTGCTTTCTCTAGGTCAATGAACACCATGTGCAAGTCCTTCATCATCTCCCTATACCGTTCCACCAATCTCCTCACAATGTGAATGGCTTCCATAGTCGAACGCCCCGACATGAAACCAAACTGGTTCTCAGAAATGGACACACTCATCCTCACCCTTATTTCAACCACCCTCTCCCAAACTTTCATAGTATGGCTTTGCAGCTTCATCCCCTATAATTATTGCAACTTTGGATATCGCCCTTGTTTTTATACAGAGGAATCATCGTACTCCACCTCCATTCATTGGGCATCCTCTTCGTCCTAAAAATGATGTTGAACAACCTAGTGAGCCACTCCAAACCCGCTCTACCCGCATTCTTCCAAAATTCTACAGGCATTTGATCTGGCCTGGTAGCTCTACCCCTGCTCATCTTACGCATAGTCCCCTCGACCCCCCTCTAATCTTATGCGCCTATAATACTTGAAATCCCTGCGCATCACGGAGTGCTCCAAGTCGCCCAGCACAATGTCCCTATCACCCGCTTCGCTTAGGAGTTTATGGAAATATGTCTGCCATCTTCGTCTAATCTGAGCCTCTTCAATCAAAACTCTACCTTCCCCATCTTTGATACACTTAACTTGATCCAGGGAGATATCTTGGTCAATGAGACATTTAGAGGCTACCCCCACCAGACTCTCACCAAAATAAGCCATCAACAATTCTACTTTTCCTTCTGCACCCCTCAGCTGGTTGCAGTACCTTTTCAAGTGGGCGATATAGTCGCCGTGTCCATCATATTTCTTAAATTTCAGGGTCTTGAACCCTAGTGGCAAATGGATGTGAGGGAGCATGCATAGATCACTGAATGAAATACTTTTGTGACCACCTAGTCCTTATATGTTCTTTATGTTCTGCTCGAGACTTTTCATTTTTTTGGCCATCGCATTTGGCTCACCCGTCTTGGCAGCTTTTTCAGTTTCCATTGGTGACTTGTACTGAGGAGTCTGATTGTATGGCACCGAGACCCTAAAAGCCATATCTGGAGAGTAGTATTGGCCATCATAAGCATGAGATAGTGTCTCATTGCTTGACACGACGGG
>AWOL01S0109042.1:57001-70970 GCA_000715115.1 Nicotiana otophora
CCTGACCGGTGCGGCTGGGGGTCGGACATTAGAGGTGCGAGGTGCCATGGGCAGCATGGAAGCTGTAATTTGGCACATACCCTAGTGGTAGAATGTGATCGCTCATTGCATGGAGTGGTGGTTGAGTAGTTATGGGTACGATGGAAGTTCCCTTTGAGAGACCATGAGGCGGAGGCTGACCGGTGACCCAAGCCTGATACACAGCAGATAGTTATTATTTCAATCTTCTTAATTCCCCTGACTATTGCTCAACTGACTGACCCTATTGCTACTTTTCCCTTAGATCTGGTGAAGTAATGATGTGTTGCCAGTTTTACCACAAACCAACCACCTTAAGCTTACTGTATAAGAGACAACAAACGTGTTAGGGTTAAGCATTTTACAGATATGAATCACACATAATATGCCATGCTCCTAACATTATCACCATTTCTAACATGCTTTTGGAAGACTTCATATTCCATTCTAGCTTATAAGGTTGCTGCTTATTGACGCTCTTATTTTTTCCTCTCTCTTTTCACTTTTCTTTTCACTCACCTTATTTTGATCCCTCATTTTAGAGTCGTTGAAAATTATTTCGATCGAACCTTTTGGAGGTTGCCTACGTATCATGTCGCCGGATGAATCAGATCATTACGTAGTTCAGGGACATGACCAATTTTTTTAAGGTTAAGCATTTTACAGATATGAATCACACATAATATGCCATGCTCTTAACATTATCACCATTTCTAACATGCTTTTGGAAAGCTTCATATTTCATGCTTTTGGAAGGCTTCATATTTCATTCCAACTTAAAAGGTTGCTGCTTATTGACGCTCTTATTTTTTCCTCTCTCTCTCTCTCTCTTCACTTTTCTTTTCACTCACCTTATTTTGATCCATCATTTTAGAGCCGTTGAAGAATATTTCGATCGAACCTTTTAGAGGTTGCCTACGTATCATATCGCTGTATGAATCGGATCATTACATAGTTCAGGGACATGACCGATTTTTTTTTTCATATTTACAAAAACAAAATCTTTTTGGTTCATTTTCGAATTTTTCTAAAACAAAATCTTTTTCATTGATTTTCTATTTTTTTTGATACAATACTGAAAAACAAAAATTACATAAAGACAAACATTTAAACAAGACCATACTCGACTCAAACAGACATTTTAAGAAAGAAAGCAAAACAACAAGACTCAAAACACCAAAAGACTCTTACAAACTGAAAGACAACAAAAGAACAATCAAAGTGGACTTCCAATTAACAAAAGACTCTGATCTCTATAGGAGAATCCACTAGCATCACTGTAGTAAAGGCACTTATTCCGGCGGCTGACCCCAACATCTCGCTATATCCTCTCTAAGCCTGCAAATATGTGACGGACGACGTTCAATGATACTTCTGCAAACCGCTCAGGCGTCATTCCCTGGCATCTCATGTATGCTCGAGAGGTATATGTGGCTACCTCGGGGATCTTTCCCTTAATGTGCTCCTGAACCAAATGCAACTCTTGATTTTGCTGACCACGGGTTTCGGCTAGATCCAATGCATCATGCTCGTACTCCAAGGCCATATCTCTCTGGCGCCGAACTTCTAGTGACTCCCCCTCTAACCAATCGATCACCTTTTGGTAGTGATGTCTTTATATTTCAAACTCGACGATCTGGCACTCCTTACTTGACTCAACTCCCTATCTGATCCCTTAGACCTTGGATTAATGGAGCAAAACCTCTGCACTCATGATTACGGACCACCTTGAACTGGGCTTCTCTTTCATCTTGTTGCTGAACGATAATGACTTTGTTTTTCTGCCTAATCTAGGCCTTGAGTGCTTGCTTCTCTCGTTCCCATTGAGCATTCTCTTCCTCGAAAGCATCATACTGCAGATCCCTGTCCACTTTAACGATGTTGAGCTCTTCTTGTAGTGCTCCAAAGGTCATAATCTCTTCTGTAGCCAGCCCAACCCTATTTCGAATCTCAGCCTCCCAATCAAATGCATATCTTATGAATCTTTCTGTCCTTTGCTCCGGGATCGTCTGATTGTGAACCCACTCAAGGTACGCGAGGCTCACCTCTCAACGCTCACGATCGGCTACCATCTCATCCAAGTCAGAAAACCTACTACCAAACCAAACCTTTTGTGCATATGACTCCCTTGGAAAGTTCTTCTCCATTGAATTCCCACACAAATGGATGCATGTCCTCAACCTGGGGCCCCTTTTGCTCTCTCCCTAGCTGGCAATGACATGTAAGGGTGCGTAGGGTTGGAAACCTTTGAAACCCATGAGTATAAAGAACGGGCGATACGTCAACATATGCATGACCCTAGAAGGGAACCAATAATAGTTCTAAGTGATTCAATTAGCAGTCAATGAACCATGTAGTGTCCGCCAGGCCCACATCCCCCCTGAAAGATTACAACTCGCGGCCCTGTTTGGGTGACATCCAATGTAATTCAGCCAATTATCATTGAAATTTACTACTATTGAAAGCTGATAAAAGTGCTCTATGAACCACATCTGCAAATAAATATTGCATCCCTCGAAGTAATCTCTGCCCTCTTGGCAGCGGGTCAAAGCTCGAAAACTATCTCCAAGAATCATGGGAAGAATAGTATGATCCTCGCTACTTTGCAGAAACGAGACAACCGTAACTAATTGAATTCTGATGCACCCAACACGCTCTGGAAAGACCATGATTCCCAGAAATGATATCATAAAAGCAAAGATTCTCAACTCCCTCCAGGAGTTGCAACTCAATTGGTTGATGATTTTGGAGCCGGAGAAGTTCTCAAACCCTTTTCACATCCCAAATCTATCATATAAAATTCCAACGGAACCCAACCTTCGTTCAAGCAGTCCATTGGAATTCGACAGAGGCATAACTTCTTCAAGAAATATTTCACGCCAACTTTTCTCGAAGCTGCAAGCTTTTTCCCACGAAGGTTTCTATAAACCCCCATAATTCTTCTAATGTAGGCGTCATTTCACAATCTGGGGAACTAATAAGAATTCGAGCTTGTACATATTGACTTTTATTTGACTTTATTAAATTTGTATTTATTGTGATTTATTTGGGCCTAATGTGCTTGAAATAGCTCGTTTTCTTTGACTTTATTTGACTTTTTACCGTTTTGATATTGTTGAACGGTACCTTATAAACTGTCTTCTCACGCACCCCTCTAAGTCTTCATGAAATTAAAATTGGGCATTAGCTTGAAATATCTCGCTTTCTTTGAGACAACCGAGGTGCTTGCCACCTGGTGAAGGATTTTAGTCACACATGTTTTAGGGAGCACAACCAGCTAAGCCGAAAAGTAATGCTATCGGTACGCTGACCCAGCTCGGCTCGAGTTGTCCGCTCGAGTAAGCCAGTCTAGATACCTTCTCCATCCGAATTTAAACCTAGAAGAACAAACCTCATGTCGGATATCCTTAGTAGAGGTTCGCTTTATTTGCATCACATGCATTTGACTTAACAGGACTCAGCACATAGGTCGGGTTCTGTTTTAGGACAGGTACCTTGTTGAGACCATTATGTTCATGTTATGTGCTATATGTTACATTATTTTGGAAGCTTGCATGTTGACCGGCTTTAGGGTAGATCAGTTGAATGAGCATAGAGATATAAAGAACTGCTCCCAATTTTTGTACAAATGTCCGTTTTTCTAAAAATTGATGTGGTCTAGTGCGTATGGTGTTAAAGATTAATTTCCATAAAATTCAAAAGGATTATGGTCGATTTCATTAAACTATGCGGGTCTGATTCTCACTACCGATAAGATACGTAGGCAACCTCCATCGAGTTCGACCCCAATTTTTCAAAAATATATTAATTACACATGCGCATGAAACTTTTTGAAAAAACAAATATAGCTACGCAGGTTTGATTCTCACTACCGATGAGATACGTAGTGAACTACGTTGTGTTAAAGATGATGTGGTCTAGTGCGTATGGTGTTAAAGATTAATTTCCATAAAATTCACAAAGATTATGGTCGATTTTATTGAACTACACGGGTCTGATTCTCACTACCGATGACATACGTAGGCAATCTCCATCGAGTTCGACCCCCATCTTTAGGGTAGATCAGTTGAATGAGCAGAGAGAAATAAAGATCTGCTCCCGATTTTTGTACAAATGTTCGTTTTTCTAAAATAAAATGATGTGGTCTAATGCGTATGGTGTTAACGATTAATTTCCATAAAAGTCAAAAACGATTATGGTCGATTTCATTGAACTAAGCGAGTTTGATTCTCACTACCGATGAGATACGTAGGCAACCTCTATCGAGTTCGACTCCCATTTTTCAAAAATATATTAATTACACATGCGCATGAAATGTTTTGAAAAAACCAAATATAGCTATTTTTGGTCACCTTTGAACCATTTTGCCCTTATGTCCGGCCATTTTTGCCGAGACAGCCCCTCCCACGAAAGTGTTGAACGACTATTTTTGTAAAAATGACAATTCTGTTTGTTTTTATTTGCTTTTTACTGTGTTGCCTTTGTATCCGACCATTTATTTGAACGACTGTTTTTGTAAAAATGACAATTTGGTCTGTTTTTGTCTGCTTTTTACTATATTGCCTTGGAAGTGCTGATAGCCCGTTTTTGTAAGAATTCCTACTTTGTCCATTTTTCTTCACTTTTTATCATTTTGTCCTTCCGTCCAGCCATATTTGTCAAAGACAGTCTTTAAACCTTCTACGGAAGTACCGAAAGGTTGTTTTCATAAAAATAGCCATCTTATCTAGTTTTGTCTAGTTGTATTTGCCGAGGCAACCTTTTAACCTCTTTCGGGAGTAACGAATGATTGCTTTCACAACAAAAGCCATTTTATTTATTTTGTCTACTTTTTATCATTTTGTCCCTATGTTTGGCCGTTTTTGCCGAGGCAACCTTTAAACCTCTCTCAGGAGTACTAAAGGTCCGTTTTCGTAATAATAGCCATTTTTTCTACTTTTTATCATTTCTCTTTTTGTGTCTAGTAATTTCAAAAAATAATAATAATAAAAAATAGATTGAGTCCTAAATTAACTTTTAAAAAAAATTGGAAGTTGCATATAGTTTAGGTATGTCGCAACCCTTTTTTATCTTATCTTAGGTTTCACCATGAATTCTCGACAAATAAGCAGTCAGAAAAGGGTAAGGGATGAGACACCTCCATGTTCTTGATCAGAGATAAGACCCCGAGTAGTCTCAGTAATTGGTGGGCTAGATTCGCCACATGAAAACATAATCAAGTTTTTAAACACCTCAAGTTCCTCACAAACATAATGGGAGTTAAGCCTAATAGAGATTTAATCGAGGCCCTGGTGGGTTTTTGGGACCCTGTGAACAATGTCTTCAAGTTCAAAGATTGTGAAATGACGCATACATTGGAAGAATTGGGGGATTTACAGGGCTGGGGAGAAACTTTCGTGGGAAAAAGCTTGTGGCTCCGAGAAAAGTTGGAGTGAACAATTTCTTGAAGAAGTTATGCCTCCGTCGAATTCCAATGGGCTGCTTGAACGAAGGTTGGGTTCCGTTGGAATATTGGTATGACAAATGTGGGGTTGTGAAAGGGTTTGGGAACTTCTCGGGCTCAAAATTCGTCAACTAATTAAGTTATGACGCCTAGAGGGAAATGAGAATCTTCGCGTTTATGATATCATTTTTGGGAATCATGGTCTTTCCAGAGCGTGGTGGGCGAATCAGAATGTGATTGGTTGCGGTTTTCTCATTTCTGCAAAGTAGCGAAGATCATACCATTCTTCCTATGATTCTGGAGATATTTTTCGAGCTTTGACCTTCTTCCAAGAGGGTGAAGATTACTTCGAGGGATGCAACATCATGTTGCAAATGTGGTTCATAGGGCATATTTATCATCATCCAATAGTAGTAAATTTCAGTGATAATTCGCTGAATTACATTGGATGTCACCCCGGACAAGGCCACGAGTTGTAATCTTCCGGAGGGTGTGAAGGCCCGTCAGACATTACTCGGTCCAATTCTTGGAACTATTATTGGGTTTTGTTAGGGTCACGCATATGTCGACATATCGCATGTTCTTTATACTCATGGGAATTCAAGGGAAATGAACTGCCAAGGGAGTCATATGCACAAAAGGTGTGGTTCGGTAGTAGATTTTCTGACTTTGACGAGACGGTAGCCGATCGTGAATGTGGAGAGGTGAGCCTCGCGTATCTTGAGTGGTTTCACAATCAGGCGATCCTGGAGCAAAGGCCAACATATCTACCTTTGGAGCACTACAAGAAGAGCTCAACATCGTTAAAGTGGATAGGGATCTACAGTATGATGCTTTCGAGGAAGAGAATGCGCAGTCGGGACGAGAGAAGTAAGCACTCAAGGCCTAGGTTAGGCAGAAAAACTAAGTCACTACCGTTCAACAACAAGAAGAAAGAGAAGCCCAATTCAAGGTGGTCTGTGATCATGAGCGCAGAGGTTTTTCTCCATTAATCCAAGGTCTAAGGGATCAGATAGAGGGTTGAGTCAAGTAAGGAGTGTCAGATCGTCGAGTTTGAAATATAAAGACATCACTACCAAAAGGTGATCGATTGGTTAGAGGGGGAGTCACTAGAAATTCGGCGCCAGAGGGGGAGTCACTAGAAATTCGGAGCCAGAGAGATATGGCATTGGAGCGCGAGCATGATGCGCTGGATCTAGCCGAAACCCGTGGTCAGCAAAATCAAGAGTTGCATTTGGTTTAGGAGCACATTAAGGGAAAGAACCTCGAGGTAGCCACATATACCTCTCGAGCATGCATGAGTTGCCAGGGAATAACACCTGAGCGATTTGCAGAAGTATCATTGAACGTCGCCCGTCACATATCTGCAGACTTAGAGAGGACAACGTGATGTTAGGGGTCAGCCGCAGGAATAAGCGCCTTGACTACAGTGATGTCGGTGGATTCTCCTGCAGAGATCAGAGTCTTCCGTTAGTTGTAAGTCCACTTTGATTGTTCTTTTGTTGCCTTTGAGTCTGTAAGAGTCTTTTGGTGTTTTGAGCCTTGTTGTTTTGCCTTCTTTCTTAAAATGTCTGTTTGAGTCGAGTCTGGTCTTGTTTAAATATTTATCTTTATGTAATTTTTGATTTTTAGTCTTGTATAAAAAAAAAAATTAAAAATCAATGAAAAAGATTTTGTTTTAGAAAATTTTCGAAAATGAACCAAAAATATTTTTGTTTTTGTAAATATGAAAAAAGAAAAATCGATCATGTCCCTGAACTACATAATGATCTGATTCATGCGGCGATATGATACGTAGGCAACCTCCAAAAGGTTCGATCAAAATATTTTTCAACGAAGGTTTTGACTCCATCGGGTGCATTTCCGACGGAGGCGAGTGACACTTGCGAACAAAACTGAAGCAATCTCACACCATAGTAAGTGAATTTATTGCTCAAGTAATAAATTCCTTGTTCCTTCCTACGTGTCGCATCATATTAACTCAGAATTTACCCAAGGAATTATCTATCACTCACAGATACATGAACAAAGTTCTACCAGTTTCTGGTGTAACGACCCGATAGGTCGTTTTGAGTTCTAGCTTCCCATTTCATGATTTGAGACCTTACATAGTGTCATTTGATGATTTATGACTTGTGTGCGCGGTTTATTGTAATTTTTGAAAAGTTTAAATGTGACTTTTCAAAGAGAATTTGATTTTGAAACTTGGAAGTGATTGGCGTTGACTACGGTGCATTGTTGGTAAACAACCTTGGATCGATGTTTTGACGATTCCGGTAGATTTGTATGATTAGTAACTTTAACTTGTTTTTGATTAATTCCTTTACTTTTCATAAATTGTCATCCCTAAATCCCAAGTTTTCGTAGAGGAAAGAAATAAGGTTTTTGGTAGAAATTTAAGATTTTGTATTTAGAGATTTAGACCTCGATTTGAGGTCGGATCTCGAAACAAATCACATATTTGGACTCGGAGGTGAATGGGTGTTCGGTATTTGATCTTGATTTCGGATTTTGACCAAGTGAGCCCGGATTAACCTATTGTTGACTTCCCCAAATATGTTCAAGATCGAGCCTTTTTGCTAATAGGGTAGTTTCTAAAGCTTGTTTTGACTTATTTTAGTATTAATTGGCTAGATTCGAGTGGTTTGGAGGCTTGTGGTAAAGAGAAGGTGATATTGAAGGGTTAGATTTGTGCCGTAAAGAGGTAAGTGTCTTGGTTAACCTTGATTTGAGGGAAATATCATGTAATTGGATTACTATGTGTTGGGGGCGGCATATATACAAGATAACGGGTGTATATGCGTTTGCCATGGGATAAACATGCGGGTAGAACTTGAAATGCTGGTTTGGCTATTGGTGATATGTAACACTTAATCATTCTTGTATTCTTGTCGATGTTGTTGTTGCTCCTCACCTTGTTTGGTACTGATGTTACGTGTTCTTGATGAGGATAAGTGTTATGAACACGAGTATTTTCGTGCTATGAGGATGAGAGATACTGCACAACGGGTGTTTCCATGCTATGGGGTTGAGAGATATTGCATGGCGGGTGTTTCCGTGCTATGAGGTTGAGAGATATTGCAATACGGATGTTCCCATGCTATTTTATTTTTACCTTATATTCCTTGCTTTTACTATGCGAATTGAGGACTTGGCTATGTTGTTCCGTGGTTGTTTTGAAACGTTGCTTGGAGTTGCTTGTGGAAGCATAAATTGTTGTTTAGCTTAGTAGTTTCCTTGATTATTTTCTGATTCTATATCTTCTTGCTATTATACTTATTATCTCTTTTGTTATCTATCTTCTCATTTTACTTGCTATTTTTACTTGACGTCATATTGTTATATCTCTCATTATTCTCTCTTACTTAGCTGCACAGGTTATATGTAGCCCGGTCACTACCTCGTCGTGATTAGGCTCGACATTTACGTTGTGCTAATACTACACTTCTGCACTTCTCATGCAGATTTTGGTGTTGGCCTCAGTGGTACCTAGAGGATAGATTAGCTTGCCGATTGAGGAGGCTCGAGGTATAGTTGCACACTCGTCTCGTAGGCTTTGGACAACTACATCATAGTCCCGTTACTGTTAGATGGTAGTTGGTTTTAGACTTGATATACTTTTCTGAGTTTTCAGATTTTAATTATGATATCATGTTATTTTACGTTCAGTATTGCCTTTATTTGTTTTTATTTGTTGGCTTACCTAGCAAGTGATTTTAGGCGACATTACGACCCTTGGTTGGGATTTTGGATCATAATAAGTTGGTATCAGAGCCATGGGTTGCACAGGTCTCACGAGTCGTGAGCAGGCTTAGTAGAGTCTTGAAGATCGGGATAGAGACGTCTGTACTTATATTCTATAGTCTATATGGCTTTAGGAAACCACACTTTTTTTGTTTCTCTATCTTGCGGTTTTGTTCTATCCTAAAGTTGAATCTTTTTGCTCTTATTCTCTCACAGATGGTGAGGACGAGTGCTTCATCCGCAGTCAATCAGCAGCCAGAGTCCCAAGTTGCAACCACTACCAGGGGTAGGGGAAGGGGCAGGGGCAGAGCGCACGCAGCAGAACCTACAGTCGAGCCTCAGCTAGCTCCGGATGGTGTGATTCCCGCCAGGTCGAGCTAGTAGGACCAACTGAGAGGTTCATTGCTACCTTAGTGCTTTAGGACGTCTTGGTCTGCATGGTGGCTTTAAGGAGAGTATGGCCAAGGTCGATATGTTTCCTATGGAACCCGTTTCTCAGGGCGGGGAGGAGTTCATACCATCGCTACTCATATCCAGTAAGAACCCTAGCTTTAAGACTTGGAGTTTTTGCCAAAGATATCTCCTAAAATGAGCTAGACCGAGTTTTAAGTGGTTTAGGATCCAAAAACGTGAAATGTCATTTATGCTACGCGATCGCGGTGTACAACTTCTACAAAGAAACGTGATTACCTTTAAAGCTCTACGGCACTTAACTAGCCTTTGACCAGGCCTTCCTTTATCGATTCACGTCTCGAAATCTGCATCACTCGGAGCTGGAGGTACTGGAAATTATGAGCTCCAAGTCATCCGGGTCACCATCCTTCAATCTACAAAACTTCCTCAGGTTCATCATCCTTGTTAGGAACTTTCTCTTTTTCTTTTTGCTTTAGATGCCTACTCTCAATCTTACCTAGTTTGGCTTTAATAGCCTGCTGCTCTCAAACAAGATCTGTCAAAGATGGACCACTCTTTATCCCATAACGACGTGTAGATGTTCTCTCTCCAGAGGGACCACAAGGGAGACCACCTATAAGGTGGCATATCTGTGTCTCCATGCCAAAGACCCGGCGAGATACTTGAGTGTTAGAGGTTCCTGCTCAAGTGGTCCGATGGAAATGGACGTCCCTTTGGTAGCCGACTGTGAAAGGATTATCTCAATCATGGTATTAGGAAACTGTCCAAATGAGGGAGATGCTACATCAACTTTTCTTTCCTTCTGTGCATTCCCCGCTCCCTTCCTCAACCTTTTCCACCACGCTTCGTAGCATAGGTCGGTAATCAAGGATGGGAAGAATAAGCTCTTGATCCTTTCTGGTACAGCCTCTGTTATCTCATCAATAATAATCTACCCCACATTAACTGATATGGCATCCACGATAGTACAAATCACTTTCTTCTTCTCAAGTGTGAAGGAGGGACTCGAGCACAAATAATTGAGAGCCAAGTCTTAGCTTCGACAGTGAACTCAGAAGACTCGACCCTTAATTGATCTTTCCCTATGCAAATAGTCCACAAATATTTTGTGTCTAACTCATAAGCTCTTTCCCTGAACACCTCATTATCAGCATTAGGAAGGTTGCAGTATGCATTTATCAATTCTAGATCAAATCGGATTTTCTTACCTTGATAGTGAGCCAAATCATGCTTGAAGTCGATTTCCAAGGCGTTAGCATAAAATTCCCTTGTCACTTTGTAATCGGCCTTTCTTGGTTCCTCGGCAAAGCAAATCCATTCACTTGACATAAACCCTCCATAGAAATCGGGCCATCTATCTTCAAGGTCGGCCAAAAGAATGCATGTTTCCTTGATAATGTTTCTTTTTAACTGTTTATCATAATGTTGGGCATACTTTAGTGAGGAAAATGAATCGCGATCAAAGTACTCCTCTTGGGCAATTTGGTCGACATGTTCCTTGATAGTTTCATTTGATGTCGAAGTCAAATTCAAGCTCAAAGTACCTAAAATGAGTCAACATGTTAAAACACTTGTATGGACACTGTATTATGAGGTATTTAGGCCAAATAAAATGATCAAAAAAGTATCAGTATCAAAATCAGCAAAGCTACTATTTTGTTATCCGGGGTTATTGAATCACGATCGTGGAATTGACCATCATGATCGCGAAGAGTAAAAGTTTTTTGTAGCAGAATTGGACCTACGCGATCGCAGAAATGGACATCGCGATCGTGAAGGTCTTCTTCCTCGCCTAGACAGAGTCGGTTCATGCTTTTCATTATACAAAAAGTGGGCATTCAATTTACCCATTTCACATCAATTAAGCTCGAATCTTGCCCAAAATGATCAGAGAATACACACTTAATCACTCAATCGAACTCACCCAGCAAGTAAAGCACACAAATCTAAATAATGAAAAATCAATTTCAAACAATAAAAACTTTAACCTTTCACACCTAAGTTCATCTTCACTATTGCACTTTCCCCACAAATAGAGCTCGAAACAAGCAAAAGAAGTCATACATGTTCGGAAATGCAACAATTTAATGGCACACGGGGGTTGGTTACTTGAAGCTTCGAACACCTCTTATCCCTTTTTTTTAAAAGAAAATCCTATTCCCTTTCATCAATATGATGCATAGTGTATGTGTGTGGATTGTGGAGATAAGTGTCATGTATTATCGGTTGAACTTGTTTATGAGGCAAAGAATGAGCTTTGAATTCCGCGATCGCGTAGGTCATATTCTGATGCAACAAAATTTTACTCTTAGCGATCGCAATTCAATATCCCAGACAACAAAACATTAGCTTGCAGATTTTGATCCTGATGCTTTTTGATCATTTTCTCTAACCTAAATACCTCATAATACTGTGTCGCAAGTCTCCATACAAGTGTTTAACATGTTGACTCCTTTTAGGTACTTTGATCGTGAATATTTTCCTTACTAAAGTATGCCTAATATTATGACAAACAGTCAAAAAAATACATTATCAAGGACAATTGCATTCTTTCGGCCGACCTTGAAGATAGATGGCTCGATTTATATGGAAGGTTGATATCGAGTGGATGGACTTGCTTTGCTGAGAACCAAGAAAGGCCAATTACAAAGTGACAAGGGAATTGTATGCTAATGCCTTTGAGACCGACTTCAAGCATGATTTGGTTGTCACTATCAGGGCAAGAAAATCAAATTTGATCCAGAATTGATAAATACATACTACAACTTTCCTAATGTCGATAATGAGGTGTTCAGGGAAAGAGATAATGAGTTAGACAGAATGTTTGTGGACTATTTGCCCGGCGAAAGATGCCAAATTGTATCAAAAATCAATTAAGGGTCAAGTCTTCTGAGTTCACTGTCGAAGCCAAGACTTGGCTCTCAATTTTTGGTGCTCGAGTCATGCCTTTACACTTGAGAAGGCGAAAGTAATTTGTGATATCATGGATGTCATACCAGTTAATGTGGGGCTGATTATAATTGATGAGATAACAAAGGGTGTAGCAGAAAGGATTACAAGCTTATTCTTCCATCTTGATCACCTACTTATGCTACGAAGTGGGTGGAAAAGTGACCTTCAGAAAAAGAGAACCTGGATAAGATTATTCATCCCTTGTTGAGGAAGGGAGCGGGGAATGCATAGAAGGAAAGAAATATTGATATAGCATCTCCCTCATTTGGACAGTTTCCTGACACCACGACTGAGATGATCCTTTCACAGTCAGTTACAAAAGGGACGTCCACTTTCATTGGACCATTTGAGTAGGAACCTCTAACACTCAAGTATATCTCTCGCAAGGTCTATGGCATGAAGACACAGATCCGCCAGCTTATAGCTAGTCTCCCTTGTGGCCCATTTGGAGAGAGCACATCTACACATCGATATGGGATATAGAGTGGTCCATCGTTGATAGATCTTGTTCGATAGCAACAGACTATTAAAGCCAAACTAGGTAAGATTGAGAGGGGGCAGCTAAAGCAAAAAGAACATGAAAAGAAAAAGAGCAAGTTCCTGACAAGTATGATGAACACACTGAGGAAGTTTTGTGGATCGAAGGATGGTGACGCCGATGATTTGGAGCTCACAGTTTCCAGTATCTCTAGCTCCGAGTGATGCATATTTCAAGGAGCACCCTTCACTATATTACTTTGCTTTGTTTTGTTACATTGTCCTCAATGTAACAATGTAATACATTAATGTGGGTTGTATCTTCGAGCATGATTATGGTGGATGTTGATTTTGTGAACTTGACATATTGATTATCTATTGTAGTTAATTTTGATCATGTTAGCATTAGATTTTACTTTTTATTATTTTCGTTACTTGTTAATAGTATTAGATAACCTCCTTGATTTTTCTTTTTGCCGCAATTAGTTTTCAAGGAAATAATTTATTTTGAACCAAGTGACTTTTCCCTATGATGGATGGCACGACAACTTTTTTAAAGGAATTAGTCTTGTTTAGTTTTTCTCTTTTGGAAATTTTTTGTTTTTAGTTAGTTTAGTAGCTAGTGGTGAAATAAAGTAATTATTGGATGTGATCTTTTCATCCCTAAACCAACGTGTGGCTTGTTTTGGTACCAACACATTTACACTTTGGTATATGAATTGTTGGTAGTTTGAAATGAAAAATAATTGAAGTGATAATCTTTGGTGTAACTTTTAGGTTCTATTTTAGCTCTTTGATTTATTAAATAGTCTTTTAGGCTATTATGTGACTTTTTGAGTTTTTTTGTTTCAATTGGAACTTGAATACATATTTTACTTGAGCTTTGGATATGCCATGAGTGATCGGGATTTTTGTGAGTTA
>AWOL01S0109043.1:2087-17310 GCA_000715115.1 Nicotiana otophora
AAAAGGCCCCCCCCCCCAAAGTCCACAATAACCTAACCATAACATATACTATTAGCTGTTAACTTTGGCTATACCTTCATAGTCCTCAACCAAGGAACAATCTTCCTCTGAGAACTCCCCGTCTCCAAATCCCTAAAATACCAGTATCACCATATCCAATCCCAACTCGACCATTCAAGTGACTGACACATCCTTCATACACAATCATTCTACGAGAAATACTACCATAATTCTTTCATGCCATAAAGCAAAGCCTGAACACTAGCAGTCGATCAACCAGGCGAGTACCGCAATACCAATGAAGCATTCGTAAATCAAAACATAGTGCGCCTTCTGAAATGCGCGCCCTTCTCAAGTAATACTAAGTAGTAATAGCATTCATCTAAACATATGAGACCATCCATACTGTCTAAAATTTATGATCTTTCCTTCAAAACTGAACCGCAACCTAGTACATGCAAACCTCAATCCCACATGACGCACCGCATCTATCATTCCATTATATGAAAACACGAGAGTCCCATTATCAACTCTGAGTCATAAGTAGAATACATACTCGATCAGTCAGAAACCTTCGACTTGATCCCATCTAGGAGAAAATCACAATACGTAGCATACTCCTCAAGACGATCAAAAATATCCAACCCAAGTTGTGGTAGACACAATCGAGAACTCTACGAAATCCATTTGGACATAATCAAACCATTAGAACTGAATTCTTCTAACTCAACCAAGTCACGCAGGTCACCAAAACTAAAGAATATTGCCATAAAGCACCGATAAGACCTCAGCACATCATAAAAACCAAAGGAACCGATCATACCATTAACGCACTGATCCAAACTACTACCAAACTGCTCTTATTCCTCCGAGTTTCTTTCGAATTACCTTTCAGTTGACACTTCTCCTTGCCCTAACACCACGATCCTTACCCAATTATCACCACAAGAGATCCTAACATGAAACCACATTGTCCTAAACTCATAAGCCACTGTATTCCCTTTTAAACACTCAAAATACCGCATCCGAGATACTCACTCCAAAGAGTCCTCATGTGAATCTAAGGTTGTTTCTTTAACCTCTCAAATGCTGAAATGTAGAATCCAAAGTGATATAGAAATACCACGAGTCTCGGCACCATCCAATGTAAATCTCATATTCTAGCCATTTACTAATCTGAAAAATTTTCAATTGCCACATATTAATCTTGAATCCATTAGAACCTTCTTGAGAGTCATCTACTATGCTCAAATCTCAATTGCACCGCCCAAACGGGCCGAACAACCTATGCTCCATTAGCACAATAACACCCAAAGAAGTAACCCCACCTTAACGCAACCGAGTAAAGTCCTACTCCATGCGCACTATATCCGTCACGAATAACAACTCAAATCATTCCATGATTTCCATATACCCATAAATTGTACTATAACCCGTATCCAGAAATTTCCTTACTCGTGTCATCCTCGATCTCAACCTCTGCAAGTCATAACTGATTCACAAGTATACCTCAAACTGAAACCAGTATAACGCATAACCATGCAATCAAATGTTGATAGCAGACTCCCCACTTGGCTCACAACCATAGAACAAAACATCAGATAACTCACAATACCCATACTTTATTACTGCCATAATCCCACACTGAGGTTCCACTAAATCCTTCATAAGCTCATGCAACACAAACCACAAAGTATCTCAAATCATCTGCTGAGCTCGCATTCATCCTCATGACAGTCAAGTCAACTTTCTCAATCGACCCAAACTCAAATCGCAACACATATAACCCACTGGTAGAAAGAAACTCTCCACACAACATCATAAGGATTATACATTCGTAGATCACCCCGCAGAAGATAATCCACCTGCTTAGCCTCAAATTGGCATTTCCCTACGCCCTACTATGGACACAACCATCATGGAATCACTTAATCTTCCCGAGTATAAACTCGTCAACAAGACATAAGAATCCACTTCATCCCATAAATGAACAACATGAAAGATCCCTCAACACACTCATAACTTGAGACTGTACAACACATCAAGACAGAAATCAAGCACCAAATAGTTCTTTTCACATCCCAAGCAAACTTTTCTCATCACATCCAAGCCATCTGAACACATCCCGCAGTCACATCATATTCATCATATAGCCATCCAACCACTCACCAAGCTAAAATTTCACCCCTATGTACATTACTAGACATATAAGTCCAAAAGCACATGCTTACACCACTGAAACGACCAAGCCCAAGCTGCGGTCTAAATCTAGCCTCAAGTCCTCCACACTGGCCCATCACCAAAACCCAGAAAATAAATCTCGCACCTTATCCATGGAATCACAAGCCGTCGATGCACAACTGATACTATACACATATGAGTGAGAGGAAGGAATTCAAGAGATATGCTTCAAACTGAATCAATGTCGCACGATAAGGAAAGAAAGAAGGGAAGTTTATCCTAAATGCTTTGCAGCCTCTCGAAGATAGGTATGGACATTATCATACCGATCCACAAGACTTTACTAGACACTTGCTCATGACTCGTAGAACCTATGAATCTAGAGCTCTGATACCAACTTGTCACGACTCAAAATCTACCCGTCATGATGGCACCTAACCCAACCCGCTAGGTAAGCCAAATAAAAATAAAACACAATTTAATGATAATGATAAGAGTCAAAAGTGAAATAACTAAATTTTATATAACTCCCCAAAGATTGGTAGTCCAAGTCATGAGCCACTAAGACTTAGATTTACAAACTGAATTGAAATAATTACAACATCTGTTTGGAATGTAGATGAACAGAATTCAAATTTAAATTAGCTACCAAGGACAAGTCATAACCATAATTGGAATGTGGGTGCACTTCAATGCCAGCTCCTGCCATACACAAGAGTATCAACTCCAAGATCTGCACACAAGGTGCAGAAGTGTATTATGAATACAACCGACCCCATGTACTCAATAAGTATCCTAACTAACCTCGGCGAGGTACAAGAAGCAAGAACTATAAATGATACTCACCAGCACCTGTATAGTTCACAATTTCAACAAGTATAGAACATATATATGATCAAATCAAGAAAATCTCAGGTATATCCGCTTGATGCTCAAAATTCTTTGTTCTAAAGTGTTTTACTTAGTGAACAATCCAACATATAAAGAAGATATGCAAGTAGATCTAGTAAACAATCAAGGAAATCTGCAAGTTAAGATGAAATGCAATAACCAATTACCAGTCTATTGCGGCGTGCAACCCGATCCAATGACAATAACCAGCTCTCCCAGAGCTCACATCAACCAGAAACCCGTTGGTTTCTCATAATCTACGTGTACAAAATCAAGAGAGAAACATAAGAAGGTGACCCTAGGGGGATGGATCCTTATACACATGCAAGCAAAGCCAATTCAACGTGCTACCAGCCCGGTGTGGTTATAGGCTCAATATCATAATATGCCCGGCGTGGTCACAAGCTCAATGTGATGGATCCGCCCGGCGTGGTCAGAGGCTATGTCGCAATCTGCCCAGCATGGTCACATTCATATATATACATTTCGCCCGGCGTGGTCACAGGCATAACAACACAATCCGCCCGGCGTAGTCATAAGCATAATAACATAATCCGCCCGGCGTGGTCATATGCATCCAGTCCAATCATATCACACAGGAGCAAATAAATAAGAATACATGTATTTGATGAATGAATAACAAATCTCATGCTCCTGGAGTGGTATAACTGACTTGCTAATGTGTAGGCATGTGCAAACTGTGCTATCATAGCTCAAATCGGCAATTTCATCATAGAATAGCATTTGCCAAGTTCATTCAGGGATTAAACCTCTATGTAGCCTCAAACATGGCTCAAATAGTTCATAACAATGCTACAAATATGAGAAATATCATAGCTTGAAGCTTAACAGTCAATTCTAGGCATATCATAGCCTAAGCACAACTTGAGCATGGATACGTACCCCCGGTGTTAGCACATGGGCTCAAACCCCACAGATGTGTGCACTCATAGCACATAGCTATCACAAATAATTTAGGCAACTAGTGCCTCAACCAAGTTTAGATAAGATACTTACCTCAAACAAGACAAAACAAATACTGATCAAGCCAAACGACCCTCTGAAAATGTAAGGCCCCGTAAAATTTTACCTAAAACCCGAGGTTTCGGCATAGATGTATGCGTTGATGATTGTACGGACCTTTTGGGTTAAAGAATGCACTAAATTGTTGATGAAAATATTTGCAGAAGAAGGCAATTCTGCAGTCCATTTCGTGACCGCAGAACCGTTTCGTGAGCCGCATAAGCGTCGCAGAGTGAAGCAGAAACTTGAGTTAATTTTAGGACCTTTATGCGGTCCATTATGCGGCCGCATAATCATTTCGCGGACCGCACAATAAATTGCAGCATAATAATGGAGATTTCTGGAGGGAAGTTCTGTGGTGCATTATGCGATCGCAGAACAGGTCTGCCGTGCATTATGCGACCGCAGACCTAACCCAAAACAACCCAGGTTTTAGAGATCAATTCGGCAGTCCATTTTGTGGGCCGCACGTCAACTCTGCAGTCCACTCTACGATCACACACTTGGAATCAGAAGGTCCATTTTTTGATTTTTATAACCCGACCCCATTTTGATAAACAGACTTTAGGGCTCGTTTGGAAGGCAAACATATGATATTTTTAGAGATAAGTGAGAGTGTTCTAGAGAGAGGAAGAAGCTCAAGTGCTTTGTTCATCAAGATCTTGTTCAAGCTTTGAAATCCAACAAGGAAATCTCACAAGATCTTCACTCAAGAGGTAAGGTTCTAACCCTAGTCTTCAATTTCGAGTTTGGGGTAAAAGATGGGTGATTGGGAGTATGATTCTTAGGTGTGAGAGTATTATGTATACATGCATGTACCAATAAGGTTTGTGGGAAGATTGTTGAGCTCAAATGGGTAAAGACTGGGTTGTGAAGTGAAAGAAATCTTGTGGAAGAACCTTGTAACCAATTTGCACATCTAGTGTTTGATAAAATGCTCAAATGAGCTGAAACCATGAATCTCTCCCTAATTATGATTCAATTTTATTATATCTCTAGTTGATTGGAATTGCTAGAAGTGTTGGGACGTTGTGGTAATCTAAGTGAAGCTTAAGCAAGGTATATTGGCTAAACTCATCTCTTAGAATTGAATCCCACGGTATTCATGTAATTTATGTAAGTCCCGAGTTGTTCATTATAAAATTGGCTATTCTGAATAAGCTTGCGTTGAAAGATATATGTTCAATATGTATCCCAAATGCTTTTATCATGTTATGTTATCATTTGAGAATGAGTTCAAATTATGGGTTGTGCATTAAAAATGTTTCGACTTCAACTCAAGTTCAAACGAAGGCTATTATGCCACATTTTGTGAAAGATCTCTATATGCCTAAGACTCATAATTGCTCACATGTGTACTAAAAACCTTGATTTGAAACGCCTTATTATTGTTGATGATGATGATGATGTTTGAAAGTGAAAAAGGTGAGCATGAAATACTAAATACGACCGACGTGCCAAGAATGATTTTATAATTGTGGTCACTAGTGCCAATGAAATGAAAAGATATGAAAGAAGTTTGAAACGAGGTGATTGGTAGAAAAGGGTGATGTCGATCCACACATCATTGTGGTGAGAAGGCCTAGCCGATCAGGTCGTGATCGGACGCCATGCCGCACACATGGTGGTGATTATGTTGGAAATTGTAATTGAAATTGTGAATGTGGTTGATGTCTCGGATGAGACGGCCTAGATGATCGGGTCGTGATCGGACTCCGTGCTAAAAGTATGGTGGTATTCTGAATGGTGGCATATTGGTACTAAAGATCTCCCAACTTAAGATATGGAAATTTATTTGAACACTGTCTTGGTCATAACTTGAGGTTTGATGTTGTTTGGGGCTTCCACTGATATTACGATTATGCTTGCTTGTATTATTAATCATTCTATTGAGAGGGCATTTTGTCATTAATGCTAGTACTATTCTATATGTACTAACGTACCTTTTGCTGGGGGCGCTGCATCTTCAATGGATGCAGGTGGTTCCACAACAGGAGACATTGATCAATGATAGCGGTACACCCTCTTCCTAGCTGACTTGGTGAGCCCCACTTCATTTCGGGGTCATGTATCTTTTGTTCCTTGTGCATTGTATTTGAGGTATAGCCAGGGCCTTATTGCCGGCACTATCATAGTACTCTTTTGTATCTATTAGAGGCTCTGTAGACATAGTGTGGGTTGTATATTAGTGCTGGGGAAGTAACACAAGTTCTGTTGTGTTTGAATTACTTGTTCCACTTCAGACCATTAAAATGTGTGTAATTTGAGACTTTAAAATGAAGTAACTAATGGTAATGAATAGGTATTGTATACATGATCTCTTTATTGTCTAATTAACAAAAATATGTATTCTCTTTATTCATATGTGAGTTTGGGTAGAAAGTATCTAACAGACTTGCTTGACCAGGTTCACTCGGTTGAGCGTCGGTCGCACTCCCCGAGTTTGGGGCATGACAAGAAATGCCATCCCGCACTTAACAACCTCCGAACAGCTTGAAACTAGCCAAAAGCAACTTAAATACACCAAATAATGCCAAAGAAAACCAACCCAAAAGATAAAGGTCGAATTTTTAATCGATAACTCAAAGTCAACCAAAATGTCAAACCCGGTCCCGCACTTCGGAACCCAAAAAAACTCATACATTCCGACAACTCATTTGATTACGAGTCCAACTTTACTAATTTCACTCAAATCCGACTCTGAATCGATGTTCAAAACACAAAAACTCACTTGAGGAAACTTTAGACAAAACCCCAAAATTTCTCTTTTGAAATCATCGATCAAATTCCAAAAACGAAGATGGAATCACGGAATATAATCAAAACTGAGTAGAAAACACTTACCCCAATCCATGTGGTAAAGATAGCCCAAATCCGAGCTCTATAGCTCAAAATATGATAAAATATCTGAAACCTTCAAAATAGAGTACTTATAATCACTGAACAGTAATACCCATCGTGATCGCGAGAATTGTTTCACGATCGTGAAGAACAAATGCAACTTCCACCAAAATGCTTTACGTGTTCGTGATACTATCCACGCAAACACAATGAACACAAACACCTACTCTACGCGATCGCGACGACCTTGCTTTCCTGCATTGAGCTCTTGGGTGTTTTGAGTCACCTTTCTAAAAACCAAGTCTCCCACTTTGGAATAACGGAGATTGGCTCTTCGATTATAGTATCTTTCCATTCTTTGTTTCTGGGCCACCATCTTTACGTGCGCCAAGTCCCTGTGTTCGTCGAGTAGCTCCAATTTGACTAGCAATCCTTCATTGTTTGTTTCTTCATCCGCCCAGAAGTACCTCAAGGTAGGTTCTCCTACTTCCACCGGGATCAGAGCTTCGGCTCCGTATACGAGAGAGAAAGGTGTCTCTCCCGTGCTTGACTTGGTCATTATCCGGTATGCCCATAGCACTCCCGGCAAATCTTCGGGCCACTTGCCCTTGGCTTCTTCCAATCTCTTTTTGAGGTATTGAATAATCACCTTATTTGTCAATTCCGCTTGGCCATTTGCGCTCGGATGGTATGGCAAAGATATGATTCTTTTGGTTTTTATGTCTTCGAGGAGTTTCGTGACCTTTGCGCCTATGAATTGTGGCCCGTTGTCACAGGCAATCTACTTCAATCTTCCGAACCAACAAATTATGTTCTCCCACAGGAAATCGACCACTTTGTGCTCGCCGATATTCTGGTAAGGACTTGCTTCAATCCACTTAGAGAAGTAATCAGTTAAAATCAAAAGAAACCTTACCTTACCGAGACTCGGCGATAGTGGACCGACTATGTCCATCCCCCATTTCATGAATGGCCATGGCGATAATACCGAGTGCAATAGCTATGCCGGTTGGTGTACTAACGACGAATGGCGTTGACACTTGTCATATTTCTGAACGAACGCCTTAGCATATTGTTCCATCCAGGGCCAGTAGTATCCTTTCTTAACTAATTTTAACACCAACAAATCTGCACCTAAGTGATTTCCACAAATTCCTTCATGAACCTCTCTCATGACGTAATTAGCATCGGAGGCTCTGAAATATCGGGCCAACGGGCCTTGGAATGACATTCTGTATAACTGTCCTCCCCAGAAGTTGTAACGAGCTTCTTTAGTGTGGAGCGCCCGAGATGCTTTCGGGGCTTCATGCAGCTTGTCGTGCTCCAGGTAGTCGATGATTTCATTTCTCCAGTCCCAGACCAAGTTGGTGTAATTTACTTCATAATAATCGTCCACATCCAATACAGAGTGCATGAGCTGTACGACCGTACCGAAATCTAATCCCTTCACTTTCGTGGATAAGCCTAGATTGGCTAATGCATTTGTTTTCGCATTTTCTTCTCTTGGGATGTGGGTGATTGACCACTCCCTGAACCGTGCGAGCAAAGTTTGAACTTTCACCACACATTGTTGTATGAGTTCCTCCTTGGTGTCGAAGATTCCATATACTTGATTTACCACTAGTTGGGAATCATATTTGATTTCAATGACCTCGGAGTCTAGTCCCCGGGCCAGTTCAAGTCCTGCGATCAAAGGCTCATACTCAGCTTCATTGTTAGTCAAGGGAATAGTTTTTATGGCCTGCCTCAGTACTTCTCCCGAGGGCGTGATGAAAACTACCCCGAGCCTGGACTCTTTCACGTTGGAAGCTCCATCCCTGAATAAGGTTTAAACTCCTGATGTCATTTTCGACACCATTATCGCTTCCTTAGTGGCCAAAGGCAGCAGCCCGGGACTGAAATCAGCCATGAAGTCTGCCAAAACATATGATTTGATTGTAGTACCGGGTTTATATTTGATATCGATTTCACTAATTTTGACTGCCCATTTGGCCAGTCGACCTAACAACTCAGGTTTGTGAAGGATATTCTGTAGGAGAAAAGTTGTCACCACAGCTATCGGATGGCATTGAAAATAAGGCCTAAGCTTCCGAGCGGCGACTATGAGAACCAAGGCCAATTTTTTGAGGTGCGGATAACGAGTTTCCGCCCCCGATAAAATTCTGCTAACATAATAAATAGGAGATTGTGTACTTTCATCTTCCCGGACTAGAACGACACTAATCGCTACCTCCGAGACCGCTAAGTATATTAGCAATTGTTCGCCTTCCTCCAGTTTTGATAGTAATTAAGGGCTTGATAAATACCGTGTCAGGTCTTTTAAGGCTTGTTGACATTCCGGAGTCCATTCGAAGTTGTTCTTCTTCTTCAAAAGTGATAAGAAGTGATGGCATTTGTTTGAGGATCGGGAAATGAACCTGCTTAGATCGGCCATTCTTCCGGTTAGCCTTTGGACTTCTTTTACGTTTGTCAGCTTGTCTGGGATGTCCTCGATGGCTTTAATCTTGTTGGGATGGACTTCGATCCCCTTTGTGACACCAGGAAACCCAAAATTTTACCATAGCTGACTCCGAACACACACTTTTCTGGGTTAAGCTTCATTATTTGCTTTATTAGCATGTCAAAGGTTTCCTGGAGGTGCTTCAAATGGTCACATACGTTCAAAGACTTAACCAAGATATCATCTATGTAAACTTCCATTTTTTCCCTACTTGCTTTTCGAACATTTTGTTCACAAGCCTCTGATAAGTGGCTCCGGTGTTCTTAAGCCTGAAGGGCATCATATTGTAGCAATATGTGCCAAAGTTTGTTATGAACAAAGTTTTTTCCTGATCCTCTAGGTTTATTTTGATTTGGTTGTACCCGGAATAGACATCGAAGAAACTCATCAACTCGTGCCTGGCCGTTGCATCAATCATTTGATCAATGTTTGGCAATAGGAACGAGTCTTTTGGGCACGCCTTATTCAGATCCTTATAATCTACGCACATGCGAAATTTATTATTCTATTTTGGAACTACTACTACGTTAGCTAGCCAGTCGGGATACTTTACCTCCCAAATTGAACAGATATCGAGCAATCGAGTTACCTTTTCTTTGACAAACTTATTGTTTACCTCGGCGATTGGGTGCATCTTTTGACTTACCAGAGGGATGCTGGGGTCCAGGATTAACTTGTGCACCGCCACCTCTAGCAGGATACTTGTCATATCCACGTGCGACCATGCTAAACAATCAACATTAGTTTTAAGAAATTCTATAAATCCTGACCTCAGCTCAGGTTTTAATCATGTCCTCAAGTGGCACTTCCTCTCTAGGAACTTTTTCGAACAATGCCACTTGCTCGATTTCTTCCGCCATGGATTTGGTTTTGTCCGTTTCTTCTGGTACCTGGAAATACTTTGGTACTTAATAGGATTCCGACGACTCCTCCCCTTTGTCGACTTCGTTTGGTTCGGTAACGGGCGTCGATTCTTGTAATTTCTATACCGCATGTTCCTTCCCTTTACTGCTGGAAACCGATATCGTGTTCATCTCCCTTGTCGCCGGTTGATCTCCTCTTATTTTTTTGATTCCCTCTGGAGTTGGGAATTTTAGAAGTTGGCGATATGTTGATGGCACGACCTTCATCTCGTGTAGCCATGGTCTGCCAAGATTTAAGTTATAGCCCATATCGCCATCTACTACTTCAAACAAGGTAGTCTTTATGACCCCTTCGGCGTTCGTGGGCAGCAATATCTCCCCTCGGGTTGTCACACTTTCTAAGTTGAACCCGGCGAGGAGCTTTGTTGCCGGAATGATGCTTCCAGTTAGCTTGGCTTGCTCCAGCACTATCCATTGAATGATGTTGGCTGAACTCCCTGGGTCGACCAAAACACGTTTACTTTTAAAATCCAGAACGTTACGAGAGATTACCAGGGCATCGTTGTGTGGCAGTAGAAGTCCATCAGCGTCCTCTTCTGTGAAGGTGATATCATCCTCGATGACATCCCGGAGTCTCTTGCTATGTGCCACCGATACGTTTGTCTTTTTTGCTACCGAGAAGGTTACACCGTTGATCTTATTTCCCCCAAAAATCATGTTGATGGTTTGCCGGGGAGGGTCTTTACCTATTTTTGAGGGCTCTGCATTGTCCCGGTTGTGACCATAATTGTTCTTAGCCCGGTCGCTTAAGAACTCTATGAGATGGCCGTTTTACAACATGTTGCCACCTCCTCGCGCAAATGTTGGAAATCCCTGGTCCAGTGGTCGTTAGTCCCATGATACTCGCACCACAGATTAAGATCCCTTTGGCTGGGATCAGATCACATTGGCCTCAGGAACCATGCTTCCTTGATATTCCTCATCGTCGATACCAGATCCACTATGTCGACATTGAAATTGTACTCGAACAGTCTGGGATAGGTCGAATCCCTGAAACCTGATACCTCTTTATCTTACAATGACCTGTTGTTCCGACCACGGTCAGTTCTTCTATCGGAAGCGAACCTATCCGCCAACCAGAACCCTCTGCCGCATCTTTCGGCCCTTTCGTAGGGCAAAAACTAGCCGTTAGAAGATTGCCGATCTGCATCAAAATCATCCTTTGATTTATCCATGTTCTTTTCTCGATCCTGACACCTATTTGATGCCGGGAACCCGAGCTCATCATCTTCTATTCTTATCTTTGACTCATAACGGTTATGGAAATCCGCCCATGTAGTTGCCTGGAACTCGAGCAGGCTTTCTTTTAGTTTTCGGGAGGCGTCGAAGCTCCTCGGGTTCAGCCCCTTTGTAAATGCCTCAACTTCCCATTCATCCGGAACGGTAGGTAGCTTATGTGCCGTAGAAATGCGGCACTTTTGATACAAATTACATAGACTTTAGCTCATCTTTTAAAGCATTATAAGTCATTTCTTATGTAATTTTGGCGTTTTGCAGGAAACCAACCTTGAAGAGCCAAGAACATGAAAAGATGACAAAACCCCATGGAAAGTCAAAAATGCAGCAGGTCTGCTACCGCAAAAGTGATGTGCAGACCACAGACCTATCGTAGAATGAAGCAGATCATCACAGTTTCTGAGAGTCAAGTCTGCGATCCATTATGCGGTCACATAACTCTTATGCGGAACGCATAATAATCGCACAATAGCAGAAGGAGTTCCAGTGAAGATGATTTGCGGTATGTTATGTGGTCGCGAAACCAATTTGCAGATTGAATAAACAAAATACGATAGAAAACTGAAAAACGTTGTGAGCAATTCTGCGGTGAAAAATGAAGATGTGATGACTGCGAAAGCATTCTCGGCCCATTCTGCGGTCATAGACTTGATCTGCAGGGTTATTTTTCACTTTTTTACCACAATTTGTAGACTATTATAAAGAGAATGATTAGGGTTTTTGTGGACCATCTTGTCTGAAAAAGAGGCTACACTTAGAGCATTGAATACACCATTATTTTGAAAGCTTTTGAGAGAGAATCCAAGACTTTATTCTCTTTGTAAGCTTTATGACTTTATTTATTACTTTGTTCTTATATTCTATTATGAGTAGCTAGCTTTAAATACTAAGGTTGTAAATCCTAAGTGGGTGTAATATTAATGGGTGTTTACCATTGAATATATATATATATAATGGTTGGTTGGTTTTATTCATTTCTCATGCTTCATTTATCGTTGATGGTTGCAAACATTGACTGGTTCCATTTTATTCCATCTTTACTTGGAAAAGTGGGTTAGGGTTTGGTAGAATTGAATAGCAAGAACTCAAGGCTTTAAACCTTGTTTAATAGGATCACTTAGGGATAAGTGGGTTCTACTTGGCATAAATTAGTTGCTCTTAATTGTTACTCTTTTATATATGGGAAAATCATAAAGAGGAAATACTACCTAGTTATTGGAAAATATTGGGTAGTCATTTAGGAACTACTTGCATATCAAATGACTTTCTATTAGAAATATATCATATTAACACCGATATCATTACATTCCATTGATGGGGATGCAACCTTAGTTTCTTAATTAAATTAATCAAATTCTCTTAACAAAATAGTTGTTCTTGACAATTCACAATTATAAAACTCTTTTTAAACTAAGAGAGTAGAACTACGACTAAAGTCAAGTTTCACACTATTCAAGTAACCTTTTCACACCTATTCCCTGTGGGATTCGACCCCAACCTAGTTGGGTTATTATATTTGACACTGACATGGTGTAATTTGAGCGTATCAAATTTTGGCGATGTTGCCGGAGAATACAGTTTTGAAATTACTCACTAGTGTGTGCTTTACTTTACGTATTCTTCTATTCCATCACACTTTACTTTCTTTGCTTTGTGTCATTAGGTAAACATGGGCGAGCCGGAAGAAGTGAATGTGTTTGCGGATATAGATGAGTATATTGAGGATACAAATGCCATTGTCCCTCTAAGAGTTGATGCTGCCACCTTCAAAGTGGAACACAGTCTAATCCTAATGCTAAAGGCAGAGGGATTCTTCCGAAATTCCACCGATGATGATCCGACACAACATCTCAGAATTATTTTGGGTGTGTGTGTAATGCACAAGCAGAATCATGTCTCAGTTGATGCCCTAAGGTTGAGGGTGTTCAAGTACTCTCTAATTGAAGAGGCAAGACAGTGGATCCAAAATCTACCTCTTAATTCCATCCATACTTGGCCCGAACTTATCCGAGCTTTCCTAGCAAAATGGTTTCCGCAAAGTAGGAAGTCTGAGCTCCGGGATAAAATTTTCTTCTTCAAGCAATTACCGGGGGAGCATCTACATGAAGCATGGGATAGATTCAAGCTATATTTAGTGAGGTCGCTGAATCATGGCTTTCCGGATAATATTTTGTTGGAGAAGTTTTACATGGGCTTGGATCCTATGAATCAATCCATAACAAAAAATGCAGTGGATGGATCCTTTATGGATTGCAAGGGTCACACAAATCCTTAACAAGATGGCAGAACATAACCGAGCTTGGCACTCGGAAGAAACCACGGGTGGAATTGCATATGGTACTCCTTCCTTGACCAACATGATTTAGTAGAACCAAGAAAGAGATCAAGTAATTGCCAGGGTTGCCACCAATGTCAACATGTTGACGAAAATGCTCACTGAAAGCCAAACAAAAAAGGTGAATGTTGTGGAAGATGTGCAACCCATGTCAAATGAGGAATACGAAGAAGCAAATTATGTCAACAATCCTCAAGGAGGATATCAAAGACAACCCTACCAAGGTTCAGGACAACAACACCAATGGAGGTCTAACCCGCAAGGGCAAGGCAACCAACAGTGGCGAAACGACCAAGGTAGTTAAAATCAAGGAAATTGGAGTAACAACAACAACAACTTTTCAAATCGGAGTTCAAACCCCTATGTTCCACGAAATGGGAAATATTCTAACTCTCCACATTGGAACGAAAGTTCTTCAAGTGAGTTCAAGTTAGAAAACATGCTTGAAAGAGTATTGTAAAATCAAGAGAGATCCGACACTTCAAAGAAGAATATGACCGAGCTTGTGGGTTCTCACACCGCATCTATTCAAAAGTTGGAGATGCAAATGAGGGATCTTTCAAGAGATCAAAATCCTAAGCAAAAAGGCAAGCTCCCAAGTGATACAATTTCAAACCCAAAAGGTAGTGGGGGTGGTCCAACTTCTCATTGTATGGCAATCACAACTCGAAGTGGGAAACTACTTCAAGGAGAGAATGAACAAGTGGTTGAAGCGGAAGATTCTGAACAAGAAGTTGAGGCACAAGTTGAGGTGCCAATTGTTGTTGAAGTTGAAAGACTCCCGAGAAGGTGAGAACTCAAGAAGTGAACCATGAAGAGGTCAAGGAAAAGGTAATAGAGGAAACAAAAATTCTAGCACCAATTTCTAGACCTCCTCCTCATTTCCCTCAAAGACTTGCTAGAAAGGTTGATGATAGCAAACTCGAGAAGTTCTATGACATCCTAAAGATATTATCTGTGAACATTCCATTTGTGGAAGCATTTTAAGAAATGTCGGGTTTTGATAAGTACTTGAAGGACTTGATCACTAAAAATAAAACCACCAAGAATGAAGGGGTGAATGTGACTCACCGGGTTAGTTCCATCATTGCAACAACCTCCGTCCAAAAAAAAGAGGACCCGGGAGCCTTCGCCATTCCATGCACTATTTGATTGCGCGATTTTGCATGAGCATACGAAAGTATCTCATTCATTGATATTGTTGATGAGGTAGAGGATGCAGTCGAAGTGAAGATGGAAGAGGAATGCCTTGGTGAGGCATTGGATGCTATTTTGGTGAATTTTGATGGTGAG
>AWOL01S0109085.1:827-38875 GCA_000715115.1 Nicotiana otophora
GCCAGGTTGCGAGATGATAATAGGCACACATGAGACCATCTTGAAGATGCATCTATTAGGACCATAAAATATCTAAACAACCCACTTGGTGGGTGAATAGGTCCACATATATCCCCATGTATACGTTCTAAAAAGGTAGGGGACTCAATGCCAACATTCATTGGTGATGGTCTAGTGATTATTTTGCCTTGATAACAAGCATCATAAAAAAATTCATCATTTATAAGAATCTTCAAGTTCTTTAATGGATGCCCACTCGAATTTTCAGTAATTCGTCTCATCATTATTGATCCAGGATGGCCCAACCGGCTATGCCAAAGCATAAAAGTATTTGAATCAGTAAACTTCTGGTTTACGATAGAGTGTGCTTCAACTGTACTAATCTTTGAATAGTATAAGCCAGAAGATAAAGTTGGTAACTTTTCTACAATGCATTTCTGGCCAGAAATATTCTTTGTAATACAAAGATATTCCACGTTCATTTCATCTATTGTCTCAACATGATACCCATTTCGGCGGATATCTATAAAACTCAACAAGTTTCTTCGGGACTTGGAGGAGAATAATGCATTGTCTATAATAAGTTTTGTTCCCTTAGACAGAAATACAATAGCTCTTCCGGAGCCTTCAATCAAACTTATATTACCAGAAATTGTAGAAACATTTGCTTTTTCCTTATGCAAATAAGAAAAGTATTTCTGATCTTTGAATATGGCATGAGTTGTTCCACTATCAATTACACAAATATCTTCATGATTGGTCTTTGATCCAAACATAATTTGAGGATTATCCATATTCTTCAAAATGACATAAACAAAATAAATATGATAGTAAACATTATTATCAAAGCATAACTTTTATTTATGTACAACAATTACATAACCATACTATCTACTACAAATAATAAAAATAAAATATTTACATCTCTACAGATTTACTATCGATCACATGACTTGTTCAGGGAGGCTTGATATAGCTCAACCAAGTGCTTTGGCGTACAACATGTACGTGACCAGTGCCCTTTTCCTCCACATCTATAGCATGCATTTTCTGACTTTGTTGCTTGCACCGCTTCATGCTTTTGTTCCTTCATTTTCCACTGCTGGTGGTGAAGAGGGTTCTTTGGTGCATTGTTATTACCACGATTAGAGTTTCCTCCCCGACCACGACCATGACCACGATTGGGGCCACGTCCTCTTCCACGCTTAGCTTGGTGGAAGTTCGTCTCATTCACTTCAGGGAATGGACATGAACCAGTAGGTCGGCTTTCATGGTTTTTCATTAATAGCCCATTATGTTGCTCGGCTACAAGAAGATGTGAGATAAGTTCAGAATACTTTTTAAATCCCATCTCTCGATATTGCTGCTGCAGGAGCATATTCGAGGCATGAAAAGTGGTGAAAGTTTTCTCCAACATATCATGATCAGTAATATTATCACCACATAGTTTCAATTGGGAAATAATTCTGAACATAGCAGAATTATACTCACTGATAGATTTAAAATCTTGTAGCCTTAGATGAGTCCAATCATAACGTGCCTGTGGAAGAACGACCATCTTCAGGTGGTCATATCTATCTTTCAAATTATTCCACAGTATGACTGGATCTTTAACAGTAAGATATTCCATTTTCAGGCCCTCATCAAGGTGATGGCGTAGGAATATCATTGCTTTGGCACGGTCTTGGTTTGATGCCTGATTTTTATCTTTGATGGTGTCTGCCAGACCCATCGCATCAAGATGAATTTCGGCATCAAGCACCCAAGACATGTAGCTTTTGCCCGATATATCCAGGGCTACAAACTCAAGTTTAGAAAGATTTGACATTATTTAGAAAAAGAAAGTTCGTACCTCTGTTACTTTCAAAGTATTTGCTCGAGATGGCAGAGTCTCGTGCTGATAACGTGTTATAAAATAAAAACAGTAAAGTAAAGACAAGTATAGAGAGAAACTGATATATTATTCAAACTTCAAACTTATGTACGTAATGAACTGAATTATCCTCTATTTATAGAAGAAAGGAAGTTGCTGTGTAAGCTGCTACTGCAAGCTGCTCTGTAAGCTACTGCTACAAGCTACTGTGTAAGCTGCTGTTGCAAGCTGTTGTGTAAGCTGCTACTTTAAGCTGTTGTATCACATATAGATAATCTTCTACCATGGGTAATATTTATCCATAACGGAGTACCGAAATGATAAGCTTCTTCAGGAGGCTTATTTCCAATGGAGTACTAAATAGATAAACATATTTACGGCGGAGCCTCATATGGATAAGCTTCTTCAGGAAGCTTATTTACAACGGAGTACCAAATGAACATCCATAATATAATATATTCATAACAGTATATCCTTTTTTTTAAGGCCAAAATCATACGCAACCCCTAAACTTGTTCGGGCACCTTACCTAGGATTTTTTTCTTGAACACTTACATTACTCAAAATTTGAACCAGTTAGACACTTTTTTGATAATCAACAAAAAACTAAAGAGAGTGTAATACACTCGCCAATGATGTGGCAAATTGATGAATTAAATGAAGACATTTGGCATTTGGGTCCAAAATAATAATTAACAAAATGAATTATGAAGGAAAAAAAACTATTTTTAAGAGAAAAAAAAAAAATAATAACCCCACCCCACGCACCCAGACCCTTCCTTCCATATTCTCCTGCTAAGTCCCCCTAAGCGGCGTCTCTAACCATAATGTTTTTTTTTGGGGGTTTATATGATTTAATTCACTTGTAATTTTAGATCTAATGTTTTTAGTTTTTTATCTAATATTTTCGAGAAGAAAAAAGGAAGGGGATAGAAAAGAGAGTGGTGGCAGTGATGGGTCTCCATTTTTTCCGGCGAGCAAGATGGTGGTTGTCAGAATTAACGAAAAAGGAGTGGTGGTGGTTTTCAGATCTGCAAAAGATGAAGAAAGTGGTGATAAGAGTGGTGGTAGCGTCGGTAGGCGATGATGGTAGAAGTGGAACTGGTTCGAAAAAGGAGGAAGAAGCGGCATGGTGGCGGCGGTAATGACAGATCTGAAGATAAAACGATGATAGTGGTGGAGGAGATGAGGTGGCTGAAGAAAGAAGATAAAGGTGGATTGGGGCGGCGGCGGTAGTGCCAATGATGGTGGATGGTGGAGAAGTTATGGCAAAAAGAATGAAGAAGAAAGAGATTAAAAAGAAAACGAAAAAGTGAAAAGCTAAAAATAGTACATCTCACTCTTGGGGTAGGTGTATCACACACAATATGCCATATCAACAAATAGTGTTTAATGGGTATAAAATTTTAGTACTGTAAGGGGTCGTTTGGTAGGGTGCATAAGAATAGTGCAGAATATAGTGTATTAGTAATACAGAGATTAGTAATGCATGAGTTAGTAATGCAAGTATTAGTTATGCAGATATTATCTCTTATAAACTGTTTGGTGTGGTGTATTAAAAATTATAATGCATTGCATAATTTTTAAGAAAAATAGTTGTTTACAAAAATGCCCTCCATATTCTCTAGCTTTAAGGGACTTTAAGGATAATTTTATCTTTAACCATACTAATGCATGCATTAATAGACTTGGTATTACTAATGTCATGGTTTTCTATGCATTACTTATAAATAGGCTAATACCAAGCATGATGTATAACTAATGCAAGTATTAATTATACATAGGTTGAAAAAATATACCAAACGAGGTATTAATAATGACAAAATTAATGCTTGCATTATTTTTTCTAATACCTCCTACTAAACGACCTCTAAGTGTTCCATTGAAACAAATCTTAGATAAGGTGTCTAAGAGGAAAAATCGGACAAATTTAGGAGGCTACGTATGATTTTGACCTTTTCTTTAATACAGCCTAATTTGGGATATGGTACTTGTCTCTCACAAATATTGATATTGAATAGTTTTATCCACCCAAACTTAGATAGATAGAAATAAATAACTAGTCTTTATCTTTGCTATATTTTTACATGGAATTTTCCTTTTCTTTTGATTGGTCTATAATTAAGGCCCTTCTTAAGAGACATTATGTAGTGGCTCAAAATGAGTGAAAATTTTAGTACTACTAACAAGTATATATGAGGTTTTGATGATAACTATTGGTTTTTTCAAATAGCCATTGGGGCATAATATGTTTTAAATGATGAATGACGGGATATTGTGACTCATTAGGAATATATTTTAGAGGAATTTTTCATTTGCTTTTCTTTCAATTTTTATAATATGTTAGAGACTCCTTTGTAGTTTATACTGATCAGAGGGTTAGTTTTCTTCAACAGTAAAAAACTAAGAATATTATTAGTAGATGTTATAACCTCTTCCTATAACTGGCATCCTAATTTTATTTTGATCATAAGTATTCATTTATCTTACAGAAACTTCATTGCTTTCCATGCACTTTGCATAGCGGAATATGGTACTCGAAATCCAGCAATGAAACTTCCTGAAGTCAATATAGATTTTTGAGTTAAAGGATAATCAATATTCAGATGAACACAATTGAGTAAGAGAAAAAAAATCGAGAGACTGTATTTGATCTTTTATTCTAAATAATCTTCAAAAGAATGGATTAAAGAATAATTACATCTTGGTGTACAGGGGGAAAAAATGATTCAAGAGGGAAAAGAGACAAACAAACAAAACTGCAATTTCTCGATTAGTAGAGAAATGCTGAAGGAGAAATCCTAGTAGAAAATTCCCTACTGTGAGAATAATTGTATTTCTCTGAAACTACAAATTAAATCAGTCAAAACTTGCATCTCTTTTTACTGATGGAGTACTATCTTGTTCAGAGAATACCACCACTTCAAAACTAGGTCTTTTGCCTTCAGTTGCTTCTCTAGAAAAGATAGTAGGAGTATAACGAGGAGCAGATTTTGATGGAGTTGAAAATGCAGTTCTTGGAGACAAATGCACCTCCTCCATAACGCGAAATTGGAGCTCGGACGGATAGTCCCTCATGCATCCAATACGAGGTCCAGCTCCAGTTGTCCATCTGCAAGAAAATTGATGAGCCAATTGATATGACTTTTTACCTATATGTGAATTTATTCTCTTGATTATCTTTTCTTCGGGGACAGGTTCTTTGTTCTCATCTTCATTTTCATGATCAAATAAATTCTTCTTTGAAACTGAACATTCCGTATCCGATAAATATTCTTCTGGTGTCTCATATCCATCTGCTGGAGTTTCCACGGGCTGCAGCATGCTGTCTTTTGGTTCTTGGCCCGTCTCCTTAAACAACTTGAGAATGCCCTCCCTTTCTGGTATTTCAACAGCAATTTTGGGTCGTGATACTCGGGACTTCCTTGAGTCATCCTTGTTAGTAGAATCAATCTTCTTTGTGTCTGAGCTTTTGCGGATGCTCTCTTCATTGGATTGGCTGAAATCTGGGGCTGATAAGTTATTACGTATGTTGACACCGCATTCCTTCCTGATAATGGGAGCTTCCTCCTCATAATTGGTGAATTTCTACAACATCATGATTGAAGTTTAACAAATTATCCATGCCTCATTCAGCAACCAAGAGTCAAGGTAGTAACAAAGGCGGATTCAAAGTTATATGTTAGTGAGTGCAAAATATCATTGATCCACTACTCCTTTAATTGTGACAGTGAGTATTAATTAGTTTAGCGCATATATATACATTTTCTAAAATTTTCTAACTATATATATATACATATAGAGCACAGCCGCACCCACCACCCAATAAAGAATCTCAAACTTGGATAAGATTTGAAAATTGTGTGACAAAATTTCTAGCTGACTTGATGGTTTTACAGTTTTGCATAAAATTTTCTAACAAACCCCGAGATAACAACTCCTTTTGGAATAAAAGTTTTTGTGTTAAAATGATTATTTGTTAGCTAATGCTTAGAAATCCTTCAAGAGTGGATCGGAGATGAGTTATCCTACCTGAACAATAGAGACATCAACATTATGTTGCTTAAGAAATAACATGAATGCTTCAAAATTCTCCTCTGTGGGGAGGTAATGTCCACTCTGAGGCCAGACCGCCTATTTCATGCGAAAAATTTAGATTCATCAAAATGAGGTTTCAGAGAAAGAAATGTTACCACATTTTGCAAAATCATGGCAGTTTTCTTACCTTTATAACACCATCTTCCGCCACTAATCTCCCCGCAGACAATGTGGCGCCACCAGCCAAGAAACTTGAATGCTGAAATGTGCCTTTTTGCTTCATCCCAACATACAAAATCTTAGACACGCTAAGCACAAAGATCCACTTTGCATCTTGAGGGCCTCCCCTTGTATCTAGCAGCCTTCTGCTCTGCTTGTATATGAATTTTCCATCCACAATGACAACTTCATATGCCTCCCTCTCTATCTGTGATTATTCATAGCTGGTGATCAGTTACAAAACAACATATGCTCTCAAGCATATTGTCCTACTTCATACGGCCTAGAGTAGTGCAATCTAACTAGAATATCAGCAAAAAATAGTTAACAATTGAATTTCTTACAGTAGAATGCATAATTACTTCTATAAACAAGTTATATGAAATAGGAGCTAAGACATCACTTCATATGATTTTGAGTATCAACTGCCATTTGACACAACGTAACCCACTACTCTTTACATTAATATGAAAAAATAATTTGACAAAACCGCTTTAGCCTGATGCATGTGCAACCAAGCAGTGGCGGATCCAAAATTTTGAACAAGCTGGTTCAGTCAAAGACGATAACAACAATTAGTATAAATAGTGTCGAGTATGATAAGCAAGATTTGGTATTTTTTTGGGGTTCTTTTTATTCATAAAGTGATCTTGAAATAAAATCATTTTAAAGTTTGTGCTCAGCAGTTTTAAAAAATTTGGGCATATATGAACAAAATATAAAAGCCTATTCATTTCTATTTTTAACGTTTTATTAATTTAACTTAACACATTTAACAAGTTTTCAAACTTTAACAAAAAAATCAATATATCCACTTTATAAACTTATTAGCTCTAATATATCTAACAAAATATAGAACTTTTTGTATATTATAAATAAGAAGTAATTATTTGCAAGCAGACGACATAACAAGGGATATACAAAATTACAAATAAATAAAGAAAGAGAGCTAAACACTAAAACCAAAAATATAAAATAGATAAATGATTTCAACATAAAACTAAATTAACTTAAACTAACAAGTAATTTCAACAAATGTACTTACATGTTTTAATGATTTATAACACTGATAACCAAATTTAACTTTGTTGAAAGGCTTATTTTTTCGAAATAGAATAACTTTAGAATGATTTTCATTGAATTCAAGTAAAGAAACATGTTGAAAAAAATAAGAAGTAAAGAAATTCAAAGTGAAATAGGAAATATGACAAATAGAAGATAGTAAACTAATAAATTTAGAAGACAAGCTGTGACTCATTTGACATGCAAAGCCAAATTTAACTTGGGAAGTTGGTTGCACACTGTTCCAATGTTAACAATACGAAATTTTTTTATAGGGAGAGCCACTAGCTGGGATCAAACTCAAGACCTTATGGACTATTTGACCTCTCATGACCGCCCCAGCAAGGGGATGACTTGAAACAAGTGAGTTCAAATAATTACTTTATAGAGTGTTTCGATGTTTTTAAATATATTTACCAACATATATCGTATATTTTTTTGACGAAGCGGGTTCAGTTGAACCCGTTTAATAGCACGTGGGTCCGCCCCTGCAACCAAGCATGCATCAGATAACTTTATACAGATGTTCAATGGTTTTATTATATGTTAAACCTAAATCTAAGAACTTGCCTATAACATCTGAAAACTTTGGAGAAATTTGATGCTCTAGAAAAGAAGAGAAAACTCACCGGACCAAGATACTTGATGCATTCTTGTTGAAGTTTTGATCTAGGGCACCTCTCAAGATTCACTTCTTTACCTTCACCTATGTCCAGCCTGCAATGCAACATCCAAGGGGAAAATGCCACATTTTACTAATCAAATTTGAAGTTCCTTTGTTTGCTTAAATTTCTTGCTAATCCAAAAATCTAACCAATAGAAGAAGGGTTGTTTACTGTCAGCTTGGAGCCACTTGGTGTAATAAAATCGAAGATTATGACCATAGCGATGTCGAGGATCAATCTGTTCATCAAGATTGATTAAGAAGACAAACAAAAATCCCACAAAAATGAACTTTGACATTGTTAAACTTCGTTCTTGAGAAGGGAACTTACAGCTTCAAGCCAATGTTGCAATGCAAGCTTACGTGCTTTTCCATCTTTGGACAGACCTTTACCCACCTACCAACACACGCAAAGTCCTAAAATCATAACTTAATCAAAGAAAAAGAAAGGAGAAAACAAGAAAAGAACCTGACAGGATGTTATAAGGTTAATCCATACCTTAGCAGCTCTAGTTAACGCTCTTGACCAGCGAGAAACAGCAGTTTGAGGTTTCTCAGTGTCAAAGAATGATATAGAACTGTGTTTGAGTTCAACAGAATCTAATAGCTTCCACCTATAAAATACACCAAAAATTTCAACTTTATTACTCAAACCAACGTGCGTAAGGCATGAAAATATCATGACAAATATACACAACAAAAGTTTCATAACTATAACTATGAACTATTATACCATCTCTGCTCAACTAGAACAGCACAATCAGCAAGCTGTCTTCGGGTACGAAAACTTTTATATGTCTTCTGCAACTTTACAGCAGCTTGATCTCTATGTTTTCCACATTTCGCTGGTAGCATCCTAGTATCTTTCTCATATATGTTATGGAGTTTTGGAGAAACTTCTTCCCCGTTCCATATAATGTCTGATCTAATGATCTTCTTATCCTCCTTGTCAGATACAAGAGTCTTCAATGCAATCTTGGCCTCAAATTCCCTCCTTTTATAGGTAAGAGTTCCCTCAAGTATCATATTTCCAGAACCAAAAGATTTCAAAATTGACTTTCTAGTAATTTGGTCACTGAAATTCCTGGGCTGTAATGCAATCCTCATATCATCACTTCCTAAACTTAATGTTCTCACCAAATAAGATTCAACCCGAGTATCCAAATCCTCAAAATTGGCAAATGGACAGGAAAATGTTATTCCCATCTCCCCTGCAAAAAAGTCACTAGGATGTTAAGTATATGCCAAGTATGAAATCTCAAAAATATAAACATCTGTGATAATCAAGATAAAGGCATAAGATATTAATTCCATCAACAATTTTTAAGTTTATGATGCTTTTATATTGAACAATGCTAACAAGAGAAACTATTCTCTGTAGTTTTATATCAGAAAAATCAAAATAGCATAACCAAGAGCCAGATACTCAAGTTCATTCCTATTTAAACCCAAAAAGAAAAACACAGACCATGGTTTTCCATTTACTTTCATCTCAGGCCAACATTTTACAAAAATAAATATAAAAATAAGAGGTACTAAAAGTTCTCTACATTTTTTATTGGCATAAAAATCTCTCATAAGGCTAAAAGACTCGTAGAAATCATAGGACCTAAATTAAACATACGTGACTAAAACATATTTCCAACTAATTAATATCTCCTACCTAGATATTTTTCTTCTATAATGCCCTATTTTTTTTGCATGTATTCCGAGGATTGCAGATATGCAAATTTTTCGAGATAATTGCGTTTAATGTGATTTTAGGTCTATCTTGTTCCGTTTTAATACCTTCACTCCCCATTGTTCATACCTACAACTGGTGCATGTGGAGGTCGATGCATGAAATTAACAAACCATCTCAAGCGACCTTGTTTAATGTGCTACTTAATGAAAGAAAAATAATATAGAAAAATCTAAATCAAATGGCATTAGAGTTTACATGTGATGTGAGGATCTATATTTTCAATGGCCCCATTGATGAATACCATCTTACCCCAAAACCCAATTTATCTGATGGAACAATCACAAAATATAATATACTATGTCAAACTTCATATTATAGTTGAAAAAAACAAAAACAAAAAATAAAAATCAAATTACATTAAAACACATAATTATAAGCTAGATGGTTCTATTCTGCCTTTGACCTGCAATATATTTTTTTACATGGAATTCCATCATAAATGTATGAATGCCCCAGGAACAGGATCAAAGCATAAACATTTTATTTTTGATAAATAAAGTAATTTTATGGGGCTAACTGTACAATCCGATCCATCTCCTGAAAACAATATGCCCATATTAAACTTCAAAGCTGCAACAGCAATATAACAAAAAATAAGCAGAAATGAAGAGCAACATGGAAAATGGAGAGGTTTAAGTCACAAGAATTCTGAATGGAATACATGAATATAAGGTTGAAGCTGACAAATTATTAATAAAGTAAACGACACAATATTAATGCATATAATCCAAAAACAACATGAAACAATGTTGTTAAAAGATCTGATATTTTTTACGCGTATCACACTAAAAAAAGAAAGACAATAATTTGGTAATTACAACTTTTTACCTTATCCGATACCTACGAGAACAACAATTTATCAAATTTGAATATTAAAGGTTGAATCTTTGGAATGCAGCGGGAAAGAAGAGAAGAAAGAAAAAGAGAAGAGAGGAAAGCAGAAAGAGAAAGAAAATGTTGTGTTGGTGGACAGAAACCGACTTGTGAGATGCCGCAAAGAATTTGGGTTTCCTTCTATTCAGAGTGCTGACCAATTAAGCTAAGCAAACATACATGAAAAAGTTCACTTACGCTTAGCCAAACAAATGAAAGCAAAAATTATGGTCAAGTATACGTAATATTTCTATTTTTTTTGACTTTAATTTCTAATTTTTTTGATGTAAATATTACAGCGGGCGGGTAAGTATTTATTTTATTTTATTTGTTGTATTTGGGGCCATTTGCTTCTTTATGTGTACACTCTCTCCTTTAGACTCACTGATTTGTATTGGTATAATATGCGAGTATGTGGCAATGTACATTAGTTGTCCTACATTTTATACCCTACAAATGTCAATGTAAATATCAACGAATATTATTCTACACGATAAATTCATATCCTTGAACGGATTAAAACAACATATTTTAAAAAGATACCGAGTAGCGGTTGTCTAGGTAAATCTTTGAGCTAATTGGCTAATTCCACTTATGAGAAGTGCAATTTGTCATACTGAAAAAGTTGACTGACAGTGAAACAAGAGTTTGTTATACTTGCTTGCTATATCATACTGAAAAAGTTGACTGATCGTGAAACAAGAGTTATACTTGCTTGCTAACTTGATTTTTAGGTATTACGGAAAATACTGCTACAACTAGGGTGTTCATTGTTGCGCTCCGTTTTCTCGCGGATTTTGACATGATAACTCTTTTAATAGGATTATAAGAGAGAAACCACCACCTAATGATTTAGGTTATGACACTTATTTGCAAATAACTCCGGGTAAACTAATTCGCGCCACCAAATGTCGGGCGGGATTATTAAATGCTAAATTATTCTAATTAAGCATGAGAATTAATTATTGGCTATTGGTTAACCTAATGGAATAAATTATTCGACTTAATTAAATGGTAGTTAATTAGTCATGTTTAACAAAAGTAAAAATGGCAGTAACTTTACTTATATAGTAGTAGCTAATAGGGAAATTTACATGATGTGGAATAAAGTCCATATTTTTAAGCAATTGTTTATGGAAAGATACAACTAAATATATGATTATCTCATAATAACACTAAACGAAGGTATGAGGTAAGTCAAACACGACTTAATTATTAAGTGGGGAGACCTCAGTTTAATGGATCAACTCTCGTGATTTTTATAGCTACAATGTGCAATAGTTATTCGGGTAATTGGTGTATCATCTCCCTACCCCTTATTACTATCTTCAAGTTGTTTACCTAAAAGCGCACACTACTAGAAATCTGCCAAAATCTGTCCAAACCATACCGACCGAAATCGATCGGAAGAGGAAACCAACCGAAATCGGTCGGAAAATATCTAGATTGATCGCAAAAGTCAAATAAAAACTTTTACTAAAAAATACCGACCACTTTCGGTCGGAAAAAGTGGTCCCGCAATAAAGAAATAATATTTTGTCTGAAACATATAAAAATTTCGACCGATGTCGGTCGAAAATTGGTCAATCTTTGACCAAGTCCTAGTCAGACTCGCATATTATCTACCAAAAAAAGTTTAATTAAAAAAATTCAAGTATACCGACCGAATTCGGTCAGAAATTTTGACTTAGTTTTTCCCGCCCAGTGTCATGACCCAATTTTCCTATAGGTCGTGATGGCGCCCAACATCACCGCTAGGCAAGCCAACGGTGAACTAGCCATGCATTTATTTTTTTAACATTATTGAAATAGTTAATTTTTAATTATTAAATAAGTAAGAGGTGAGAAATTTAATAAAATGAAGTATGAACGATTTTACGAAGAAGTATAGTGAAATAAAATACTCAAAATCATCAAGTGTCTACTAGCAAAATTCCAAGACCCAGTGTCACCAGTGTATGAGCTACTAGTAGAATATACAAAACACTAAACTATTGTCCGAATGGAGTAGACAGAAAATAAAAGCAAAAGAGAGACTCCAGGTGCTGCAGGATGGACTCGCAAAGCAGCTCACCACGAAGTCTTGAAGTATCAGGAGTGTGCACCGGGATAACTATCAGATGCACCTGCCTCAGAACCTGCACGATTAGTGCAGAAGTATAGCGTGAGTACATAAACAACATGTACCCAATAAGTATCTAGTCTAACCTCGAAGAAATAGTGACGATGGGTCGATATCGACACTTACTATGGGAAAACAATAAAATACAAGAATTCTAAATAAGCATGGATTATGTAAGTAATAAATACAACTCAGTAACAAGCAGTGAATAATAATTCTTTCACTAACAATAAATTGCAAGTCAAATTCTGTCATTTAAATAATTCTAACCGCTCAAGCAATAAAATAATATCAAGTATAATTAGGCTCCGAGTATTATCATGCACAATTTATGCCGAGGTCATACGACCCGATCCAAAATATATATACCGTGTGTACTACCGAGGGTCGAACAACACGAACCATAGATGCATCTATTAACTGGCCGAGGCAAACGACCCGCTCCCATGAGAGTAGAGAAAAGTTTTACCTTGCTCGCGGAAATACTTGCGACGCGAGTGAACATGGATTTATCAGAATTATTATAAAATTCTTCAATTCTTCCCAAACATAATAAATCTAAACTGGAGACTTTAAATCTTAAAATCCTTAATCTCAACTCTATTTAAGATAATTAATATGCATAATCAACATAATAACACAAACAAAGCATGATATAAATCTAAGACTACCCGAATATCACATGGAATTTAGCTACGCACGGACTCTCGTCATCTAGTGTGTACGTAGCTCCACACACAAGTAATTCACAACAAATACACCTAAGGGGATGAGTTCCCTCTTACAAGGTTAGGCAAGAGACTTGTCTCGTTCTCAAGCTCACTTCCGGTCCACAAATATGCTTTAAATCCTCAACTCGATGCCAAACGACCCGAAACTAGTAAAATATTATATAAATTAATCAATACATGTTCAAAAGTTCGCAATTTAACTATTAGAGTAGTTACCCAACCCAAATTGAAATATTCCTAAAATTTACCCCGGGCCCACATGCCCGATTTTCAAAACTATTTGAAGATAAATGTTACCCATAACCTCACGAACTCAAATATATAATTTTTACTCAAACCCACACTATTTTCGTGGTTAAATTCTATTTTTGTTAAAACCTAGGTTTATTCATATAAACCCATAATTTTTATAATTTTATATGTTAAAATATACCTATAATCTATGTATTTACTTACATTGGATAAAAATTACTTACCTCCAATAGTTAGGTGAAAACTCATCTCTAAGAAGTTCCAAAATCGTCCAAGAAGTGAAAGAAATGTGTCAAAATGGTCTAAGTCCCGTATTAAATGAACTTCACTGCCTCCAGTAATTTCGCATATGCGGACAATGGGCCGTTTCTTCGGAATGCTCTAGCCCCAGCACTGGCCGCACCTACGGAGAGGAAATCGTATTTGCGAGCCCGATTATGCGGTTAGGCTCTCGCATCTGCGGCCCAGGTCTGGCCGGCCCTCTTCGCGCCTACAGCCCTTCCCCCTCAGAAGCGAGGCCGCTTCTGCGGAACCCTTGCCGCTTCAGCAGGCCACAGTCAGCTCGCCCAAAATCGCTTCTGCGGCCACACGATCGCACCTGCGATCTCGTATCTGCAGCCAAATGCTCGCAGGTACGGGTTGTGATGACCCAATATGTTATCTTTAAATTTAAATATTCATTTGTGTATTCTGAGACTTAGAAAATTACTATTCAGTATTTTTCGACTTGCGTGCGTAGTGCGTAAATTTTTTTGGATAGTTTTTTATATGAAAAATTGATTAAAATGTGAAATAGAGCTTTAAAATCAACTGAGTTGACTTCGGTCAATGTTTTGAGCCAATGGACCCAGATCATTATTTTGACAGTTTTGGTAGGTCCGTATCATGATTTGGGACTTGGGCGTATGCCCAGAATCGAATTCGAATGTCCCTAGCTCAAATTATCGGCATTTAACGGGAACTAGAAATTTAAAAGTTTAAGAATTTCTAAATTTGGTCATAATTGGGTTTTTGTTGATACCAGGTCCCGATTTAGATTCCGAGAGTTCGATCAACTTCGTAACAATATTTATGACTTATAAACAAAATTTAAAGTTATTCCGAGGTACGTAGGCACGTTTTCCGTTAGTTTTTGAAAACAAAAATAAAAGGTGTGATTTTATAAAGCTTGAATTTTTAAAGTTCATCGGAGATTTGACTTTTGAGCAAACGACCCCTGAATGAAATTTTTATGATTCCAATAGATTCATATGGTGATTTCAGACTTAGGCGCATGTTCGAATTTGGATTTGGAAGTCCGTAGGACAATTCGGCGCATTTTGACGAAAGTTGGAAAATAGAAGATTTTTGGAAAGTTTGAACGAGAGTTGACTTTATTGATATCGGGGTCAGAATTTGATTCTGGAAATTGAAATAGCTACATTATGTCATTTATGACTTGCATACAAAATTTGAGTTCATTCTGAATTGATTTAGCATGTTTCGGCGCGAGTTATAGAATTGAAAATTTCATAAACTCATAAGTCCGAATCGACGCGCGATTTGTAGTTTTGCCATTGTTATGTGTGATTTGAGACCTTGAGTAGGTCCATGATATTTTTTGAGACTTGTTGGTGTGTTCGGACAGGGCCCCGAGGGGATCAAGTGAGTTTCGGAGCGGTTTCAAACTATTTTTAGGTCATTTTTAACTGCTGGTTTTTCACAGCAGTGTACGAAATTTCTGATGCGTATAGCTGACTTTGAAAGCTTATATCTCGCAATCTATAAGGAATCTGGAAATTATCAATACATAAAAGTTGTATCACTTTGATTCTAGTTTCCAGAATGATAAACCATTCATCATTTGGACATTTGTATAGAAAGTTATGATTGATTGACTGAAGGCTGGTAATGTAGTTTTTGTTTGCATGGCAGTGTGCATCGCCAGAAATTTCTGATGCACAGGGCTGGTGTTGGAAGCTTATATCTCTCAATCTATAAGAAATCTAAAAATTATCAAAACGTGAAAGTTGTATTCTTTGATTCTAGTTTCCAGAAAGATAAACTATTCATCATTTGGATATTTGTACAGAAAGTTATGATGGATTGACTGAAGGCTGGTAGCGAAATTTTTGGCTTGAAAATTTTGAGACAAGTCGCATCTCATAGATGCGACTTGCCTAGACAGAATATATATGTCCGGAGTCTGACATTTTTGTTCATTTTTAGAGTTTTAGACCTCAGTTTTGGGCGATTTCAGAGGTATTTTTCACGAGTTTAAGTTGGGTAAGTATTCTTTATACGAAATTAGTTATATTTCATGATTCCATACTCATTTACATCATGAATCCATGAATTTATGGAAGAAAAATCAGATTTTTATAAAATCTTTCAAAAATAAAAATTTAAGATTTGAAAGCCAATCCGATGTCGGAATTCGATAATTTTTATATGGTTGAACTCGTATCGGAACGAGTGTTCGAATTTCGTGAGTCTTTTGGGATTCAAGACGTGGGTCCCACTGTCAGTTTTTGAAATAAATTTCGAATTGTAATCCGAAAAATTAGTAATTTCATATGGAATTAATTTCTACGATTCGTATTGATAATATTGAATTATTTATGACTAGATTTGAAGCTTTCAGACATCAATTCGCAAGGCAAAGGTTTATTGGAATCTTGAATTTGGTTACGAAGCGAGGTAAGTATCGTGGTTAACCTTGACTTGAGAGAATATAACCCTTGAATTATTGTTACGTGAATTTCATGTGTAAGGACGTATAGGTTGATATGATTTACCGGTTTAATTTCTATTTTTGTTCTCCTATATTATTGTTATTATTATTGCGTACAAGTTAATATAAGTGACCTACCTAGCCTCGTCACTACTTCATCGAGGTTAGGCTCGGCACTTACTGGGTACATGGGATTGGTTGTACTCATACTATATTCTGCACTTTTTGTGCAGATACCGGAGTTGGTCCCAACGGCGTACAGTAGATTTGCTCGGATTCAGCTATCCACATGAGACTTGAGGTATAGCTGCACGACGTTCGCAGCTCTGAAGTCCCCATCTACTTTATTTTAGTTGTGTATTTCTGTCAGACAATTTTATTTTCATTCAGACCCTTATTTGTATTATTCTAGTAGCCCGTGCACTTGTGAAACGAGATCTAGGATGGTATTTAGACATTGCTATTATTATTATGGTTTACTCACTTTATTTCAGATTTTATTCCAGTTATTAGTTTCTTTATTATTAATTAAATTAAATTATTAAAAAAAATGGTTAAAATTATTCTAACATTGGCTTGCCTAGCAAGTGAAATGTTAGGCGCCATCATGGTCCCGAAGGTGAGAATTTCGGATCGTGACAAGTTGGTATCAGAGCACTAGGTTACATAGGTCTCACGAGTCACGAGCAAGCTTAGTAGAGTCTGAGGATTGGTACGGAGACGTCTGTACTTATCTTCCAGAGATAATAGAGTTTAGGAATAATTTCACTTCTATTCTACTCTGTCGTGTGAATTTATTTTATCATTGACGATTGAACTCTTCTATTCTTGTCCTCTCGCAAAAGGCGAGAACACACACTACGTCTACAGCCGGACAGGAGCCAGAGCCCCCCAGTGACAGCTATGACTAGGGGCAGAGGCCGAGGCCGAGGTCGCCCCAGAGGCCGAGGTAGAGGCAGAGGCAGAGCTCAATCTAGAGCTCGAGCAGCAATACCTGTTGTAGAACCTCAGGTGGATTTAGAAGCGGAGGTTCCAGCTCAGACGGTACCTATTGGACCAGTTCAGGTTCCGGAAGGATTCATAGCTACTCCAGTACTTTAGGACGCTCTAGTCCGTTTGGTGAGTCCTATGGAGGGTGTGGCCCAAATTGGTACATTTCCAGTGGCACCAGCCGTCTCACAGGCTGGGGGACGAGCACAAACTCACACTACTCTCGCTCTGGGGAAGACAACTCCCCAGTATCAGGCTTCAGTAGCCCATCCAGTTGGGGTAGTTCAACCAGTTATTGCAGCACAGGCCGGTGATATGCCTGCTTTATCTTCTGAGGCTTTGTTGAGGTTGGACAAGTTTACCGCTGCTATGAAGTATTGTAGAACAAGGGGATAGTCAAAAGAAATGGGGTTGATTTTTCTGTGTTTCAGATGTCTGGTTCTGCCAAGAGATGGTGGAAATATTATGTATTTACTAGACCAGTTGGTTCGCCTGCACTTACCTGGGAGCAGTTCTCGCAGCTATTTCTGGAGACGTTCCTTCTTATCACACTGGGGGAGAATTACCGCAAGCAGTTTGACCGTCTCCAATAGGGTAGTATGTCAGTCGCTCAGTATGAGACCCGTTTTGTGGATATAGCCTGTCATGCTCTTCTTCTGCTTCTTATAGAGAGAGAGAGAGAGAGAGAGAGAGAGGGTGAGGAGGTTCATTGATGGACTCGTACAACCTATCTAGCTACAGATGGCCAAGGAAACCGGGAGTGAGATTTCTTTTCAGACGGCTGCTAATGTTGCCAGGCAGATCGAGATTGTTCTTTCACAGGAGAGAGGGCCAGTGTCAGATAAGAGGCCCCGTCATTCCGATAATTTCAGAGGCACCTCATCTGGAGGCAGGAGTACTTATGGTAGGGGTCATCCTCCCAGGCCATTTTATTCAGCACTTCAGACTTCTCACGGTGCTTCAAGGAGACAAGGTCCTTATGTTCCTTACCCTGGACAACCATCATTCAGTGCACATTCAACTCCTATTAGTGCACCACCACTCCAGATTCACTATGGCAGCTATCTGATCCGTTCGGGTCAGCTTCAACTTCAGCAGCCACGACAGCAGGATGGGTGTTATGAGTGTAGGAACATTGGTCACATCAGGAGGCATTGCCCTAGGTTGTTGAGCAACAGATCTCAACAGAATTCTCGTGCCATCATATCGGCACCGGTTGCTCCACCGCCCACCCGACCAGCTAGGGACAGGGGTCAGACTGTTAGAGGTGGAGGTCAGACTGCTAGAGATAGAGGTCAGACTGTTAGAGGTGGAGGCCAGCGAGCTATGGCCTATCCCAGAGATGTAGTTCAGACTGGTGGGGCCCAGCCCCGATTCTATGCTTTCCCAGCTAGGCCCAAGGCTGAGTCATCCAACGTCGTGATCACAGGTATTATTCCAGTTTGCCATAGGGATGCCTCAGTTCTATTTCATCCAGGATCTACTTACTCCTATGTGTCCTCCTACTTTGCTTCATATATGGTTATTCCTCGTGATTCTCTAAGTGCGTCTGTATATGGGTCCATATCGATGGGAGATTCTGTTGTGGTAGATCATGTCTATATTGGATTGTCATGGCAAGACGGTGACCTTAGCCATGCCGGGGTTACCTCGATTAGAGTGGAAAGGAACTCCTGGTCATTCTACAGCATGGTTATTTCTTATTTGAAGGCTCGACGTATGGTCGAGAAGGGGTGTCTAGCCTATTTGGCTTATATTCACGATCCTAGTGCGGATATTCCTTCTATGGACTCAGTACCAGTTGTTCGTGAATTTTCAGAAGTATTTCCTGCAGATTTGCCGGGGATGCCATCCGGCAGAGATATTGACTTCTGTATTGATTTGGCTCTGGGCACTCAGCCATTTCTATTCCTCCATACCGTATGGCCCAGCTGTAGTTGAAAATATTGAAGGAATAGTTACAAGACTTGATTGATCAGGGATTCATTAGACCTAGTGTCTTGTCCTGGGGTGCACCCGTGTTGTTTGTGAAGAAGAAAGATGGTTCAATGCAGATGTGTATAGATTATCGGCAGTTGAACAAGGCTGCTATCAAGAACAAGTATCCGTTGCCAAGAATTGATGACTTATTCGATCAGCTTCAGGGTGCCAAGATATTTTCGAAGATTGATTTGAGATCTGGCTATCATCAGTTGAAGATTAGGGCATCTAATGTCCCTAAGACAGCTTTTCGGACTCGGTATATGCATTATGAATTTTTAGTGATGTCATTTGGGCTGACAAATACCCCCGCAACATTTATGGATTTGATGAACCGGGTGTTCAAGACCTATCTGCATTCCTTTATGGTTGTATTACTCCAGCAGTCGAGAGGAGCATGAGAAACATCTTTGGATTGTGCTTTAGACTTTGAGGGATAATCAATTATATGCCAAATTTTTAAAATGCGAGTTTTGGTTAGACTCAGTTGCCTTTTTGGGGCATGTTGTATCGCCAGAAGGCATAAAAGTGGACCCTAAGAAGATTGAGGCAGTTCAGAACTGCCCTAGACCTACTTCAGCTATAGAGATTTAGCGTTTTCTAGGTCTGGCAGGTTATTATCGCCGGTTCGTAGAAGGGTTTTCATCTATAGCAAACCTATTGAGCAGATTGACCCAGAAGGGTGCACCATTCAGATGGTCTGACGAGTGTGAGTTTAGCTTTCAGAAACTCAAGACTGCTTTGACTACATCACCGGTGTTGGTATTGCCCACAGGTTCAGGATCGTACACGGTGTATTGTGATGCATCTCGTATTGGACTCGGTGCAGTATTGATGCAAGATGGCAAGGTGAATCCATATGCGTCGCGGCAGTTGAAAGTTCACGAGAAGAATTATCATGTTCATGACTTAGAATTGACAACCATTGTTCATGCGTTGAAGATTTGGAGGCACTGCCTTTACGGCGTGTCATGTGAAGTATTCATAGATCATCATAGTCTACAGTATCTATTCAAACATAAAGATCTCAATTTGAGGCAGGGAAGATAAGTAGTCAAAAATAAGTTTTTAAATTTTTTATGAATATACCGACCGATTTCGGTCGGTATTAGTGGTCAAAAATAGTCAACCACTTATAAATTATTGTTATTTACAATCAATATATATACTAGATAATGATTACTCGTGCATAGCACGGGCCCAACATTTCAAATTCTGATATATTTAGGGAATTTATTTAATCTTTAGTTGTATCTGCAATTTAAAAACTAAATAGGATTATAAGTTTAATCAACCACAATTTCACTAACACAGAAGCACAGTTCCATCCTAAGCATTAAAGACTACATACTACTCATAGCATATATATTTAGAATCTATGCATTCAGGAACGATGAATCTCACTCCCTCAATGAAATTAAAGTCATGAAGATAAACCATACAAAAGGACAGACCAAAGGCACTACTTGTTCATGATTTGATTTTTAAAACATCTTATGTTAGTAACTACTATAATTGTATGACTGAGTCACCACAGATAAGACAAGATAAATGAGTGATTCAACTCTTTCATCCATCTTTGTCCAAATTATATATTTTGATTGTTACTTAGACTTAATAAGTGTCTTTACTTGCTTGAACAGGTTGAGCAGGGTAATAATGTAGTAACTTAAGGAAATCTATGGATTTGTAGTATGATAAAAACATCAGAAGCCTCATACAAAAGTAAGTAATTGTAATGATCCGACCGGTCATTTTGAGCTCAGGCATGTCGTTCGGCGGTTTGAAGTCTCGAGTAGCTTTACTTCAGGTATTATGACGTGTACGCATAGTCGGAATTGAGTTTCGGGAAGTCCATAGTTATTTGGAAAGAAAATTCTAATTTTGGAAGCTTTAAGTTGGAAGAGTTGACCAAGGTTTAACTTTTGAGTAAACGAGCTCGGAATCGGAATTTGAAGGTTCCAATAAGTTCATATGATGATTTCGGACTCGGGTGTATGTTCGGGTCGAGCATCGGGTGGACCGGGAGTATTTCGGCGCTTATTACGGAAGGTTGACATTTTTTTAAGGTTTAAGAATTGTCGTTTCGGCGTCAATTGGCGAAAGTTGGAAATTTGGATGATTTTTGAAAAGTTTGACCGGGAGTGGACTTTTGATATCAGGTTTGGATTCTGATTCCGAAAGTGGTAGTAGGTCCGTAATGTCAATTATGACTTGTGTGCAAAATTTAAGGTCAATCAGATTTGATTTGATAGGTTTCCGCGTCGAATATAGAAGTTTGAAGTTCTAAAGTTCATAAAGCTTGAATTGGGGTGCGATTCATGGTTTTGATGTTATTTGAGGCCTCGAGCAGGTTCGTGTTATGTATTGGGACTTGTTAATGTGATTGGACGGGGTCCCGGGGGCCTCGTGTGTGATTCAGGGTGGTTTCGGACCAAGTTTGGTTATTATGCTGGTGTTGGTGCTGGTCTTGTCCTTCGCGAAGGAGAAGGGAGTCCCGCGTTCGCGAAGAAGGAAAATAGTGGCTGCCCTTTTGTGCTTTGCGAATGCGAAGGAGGGTTTGCGAACGCGTAGAAGGAGAGGGGGAACTGGGCCTGGAGCAGGTTGGCCTTCGCGAACGCGATGTAGGTGACGCGAACGCGAAGAGGAAATTTTGGGGCAGTTTCATTTGGCCTTCGCGAACACGAGGCTTGTCACGCGAACGCGAAGAAGGTCGGACTGGGCAGTGTCTTTTAAAGATGGGGATTTGGTCATTTTTACCTCATTTTCTCCCTGAGAGACGACCTTGGAGCGATTTTGGAGCACCATTTTCACTGTCAATCATGAGGTAAGTGACTTCTACCAGTTGTGAGTTAAATATACGAATTTAGGCTTGTAAATTCATGGAAATTAGTAGAAATTTGGGGTTTTGAAGAAAAACCTAGAAATTGGTATTTTTTGGATTTTTCCACGAATTTGGGTATGGAATTGGGAATAAATCATATAATTGAGTTCGTAATCTTGTGGGTGAAGTTTATCTTCGAAAAATTTCGGAATCCGGGCACGTGGGCCCGAGAGTAAATTTTATCGGCTTTTCGAGCTGAGTTGGAAATTGTTTAAATTGATTAGTTATGGGTATTAGAACACATATTGATTTATTTGCACATTGTTTGCATAGTTTTGGATCGAAAAGCATCGGTCTGAGGTATTAGAGTGGCGTTGGAGCCGCTATGGAACTTCGGAGCAAGGTAAATCTCCTGTCTAACCTTGTAAGAGGGAATTTACCCCATAGATGATTTAAATTAATATTTGCTGCTAATTGTGGGGGCTATGTACGCACGAGGTGATGAGAGTCCGTACGTAGCTACTAATTATGCTTATGTCCAGATAGTTTAGGACCCAAATCATGAATTAATTGTAATGTTTGCATCCTTTGTTAATTGAAGTACCTGAATCATATTGGAAATTGTTAGAGGAAATAGTAAAAGACTGAAATTTTACATACTTGAATTTTTGTGCTAGTTAATCGACCGTTAATAGAAATTGTATATCCTTACGTGTTAGCCTTGTGATAGCTTCTCATTCCGGAGGTTCATAAACTGTCCTCCTTTCTTGTGGAGCGGGCCAAACACCTCGGCAATATAGATGCATCTATGGCTCGTGCCACTCGACCCTCGACAATGTACATATTATTTTGGATCTTGCCTAACGACCTCGGCAGAATTGTGCGTTATATCGTTAGTAGCTCGAATATTCACGCGCAAATCTTTCCACTGATGCCTGACAGTTTTATGGTATTCCTTATTTGTTTGATAATGACACTTGACATTCTTCTGAGTTGTTGTGCTAGAATACAAGGTTTAGAAATTTATGCTTTAAAAGAAATATTTGGAAGATTATGTAACTTACAGATTTATCCCATTATTTCCGTACGCTTCATATCTGCTCACGCTTTCATTATGTTGCTTTATTGGACCTTTAGTAAGTGTCGATGTCAACCTCTCGTCACTACTTCTTCGAGGTTAGACTTGATACTTACTGGGTACGCATTGATTTACGTACTTATACTATACTTGCTGTACATTTTGTGCAGGTACATATATGTCTAGTGGTCTTGCGGGGACTTACGGTGAGCTGCATTTCATGTTACGAATTCGTAACATACATAGTCTCCATCAAAGTTATTTACATTCTCCTGTCTAATTTGTATTCCAGACAGAGGTTGTATTTTATCATATTTCTTAGTTGATGCTCATGCACTTGTGACACCGGGTTTTGGGGGTTCCTATTGGAGGTTTAGTATGGTAGCTCACATAATTATCATTGTTTCACCCTGTAAATTCTATTTCATACTATTTAATTAATATGTTTTCAAAAGTAATAGAAATGAGTAATTAAATTAGTAAATTACCGTTGGCTTGTCTGACGGCGACGTTAGGCTTTATCACGATTTATAGTAGATTTTGGGTCGTGACAACATGGTATCAGAGCACTAGGTTCACGTAGGTTTCACGAGTCATGAGCAAGTCTAGTAGAGTCTTGCAGATCGATACGGAGACGTCTGTACTTATCTTCGAGAGGCTACAGGGTTGTTAGGAGCATTTCCCTTCTTGATTTCCTCATCGTGCGGTTTGATTCCTTTGAGGCTTATGCCTTTATTTCCTTCCTACTCGATCTTACGCAACACGAAGTGCTCGTGTCAATTGGGAATCGAGGAGTTTCAGTGGTACTACAGACGTGGAGCAGGATATTTCTCCATGTGCATTCAAACAAGTTATTATCGTCTTCCTGCGAAAGGAGGGTATGTCATTTCAGCTTAGTATCGGTATTTCCTATGGTTTTGAGGCTATGTACAGTGTTGGTGTAATGGTAGGGTTCCTATCTACGTGTCAAGCTAGTGAATGACTCGAAAGGAGGATTTCTCAGTGCATGATTTAAAGGTTCAGTATTTAATTCCAGCAAAGAAAAGGCGATTGGACTATGAATGTTCAGGTTTGGGTTGATGGACTAACGAGACTTGGTATTTTCGAGCATGGTGGAATTTTCATTGTGATGCAGTATGGTAGTCCTTGTTTGAACGCATCACGGTTCGCCGGTGTCATGGTCTTCTTCGATGTTGCCTTCAGGGCAGGGTGTGTGAAGCGGTGCCTAAGGGGCGGTTGTTAGAGGTAGCGGTGTGCCGTAGTTCAGAATCGAATTGGTATTTCTAATGTTGATGGCTCGAGAGAGATGATCTTCGAAGAGGTTTAGAGTTGGTAGCAATTTGTTAGCTCAAGTTCTACAGAGATGAATTTTGATTCGATGCAACAAGTGGGTAACGAAGAATGAGAAAGGACAAGTGGGAGGTGTCTTGCGGTGGTGGAACTACTAGCAGGTCAAGTATGAGAAGCAAAAGTCGGGAAGTTACTTAAAAGAGATGGTTTGACCGAAGTGGGGAGGTAGAGTAGCATATGGATTCTGTGATACGATAGCCACGTACCTTGAGAAAGTGTTGAACAGTTTGGAAATCACAATGGAAGGTTATTTGGTCTACGTATCTTATTGGGAATGATGGTTACTGCACGGAGAAAGGTTTAATGTGGCCAAAAGGGGTTTCTTGAAATGAAGAGGGGTGTGAAGATTTAATTATCGTTTCAGATACAATATGACTTGAGTTTGGATGATATTGTTGAAATCTCAGTTGATGTCAATAGGGAATGAACAGATTGGTACAATTGGTGGACGAGTATGGGCTCAGGGGCATTTACGGATTTCGTGTTAGTTGTACCCCGTACGGCATTGTGGGAAGATATCGGTAAGGAATTACACATGTGGGTTATCTCCTGTGAGCAAGATATCGGTGCGAGATCATGGTAATTGAGAAGGAGAAATCATTGTGGGCTCAACATTATGTGATTATAGCTTAAAGCTAAGTGGGGAGCCCCACCGTCTATGATTGGATCATGTGGTTGTCTGCTTGTGCGGGTTCTGGCTATCGGTGCATTGGTGAACTATTTATGATTAAGAAAAGAAAAACACTAGTAGTAATTCGAGCAACGAACTTAATGAATGTGTGCAAAACTTCGTCTTATTGATTCAGGTGCAGGTTTTGGGAAGACTTAGAGTCTATACTTCTTGTGGATGTAATGTGCAGGAAAAAAAAGGATTCAGTCGGTTGCTTCTTTGTGAGGGTATTCATGTACTAGAAGAGTAATGGAGTTTGGTTATATTCGAGACTAAGTTGGAGTGGGTGACTCTTAACAACGGTTCAGTGAGTTCAAGGATTTAAGTCTGGTACCCAAGGATTTCGGGCACGTTGTGTGGTTAAGGATCGAGTTCTGCAGTGGATTGCGAACAGGACTTGGAGTATTCTATGTTATTATTGGGTAAGCGGTACAGTATTGGAGAAAAAGAAGAAACCGTTTCGGATTTGTGGGAAGTCTTGTGAAATGGGTATACCAGTTGGTGGTGCCAGTGTGCGCATGATGAAGGTATGAGGTGATTCATGGGCATTGAGATGATGTAGTCTCGCGATTCGGGTCACTCGAGATGAGTTGAGGGCGGATTTAGTTCGTTATGTTTTGATTGGAGCTGTTATTATCTCCCAGGCAAGTCAAGAGTAAATTTAAAGGAATTGGATCGGTTAGTAATAGTTGAATCAGCATGACTGTGGCAGTGATCAACTCCTTCAGTGTGAAGTCATACAGGTGGTTTGTGGTTGTATGCGTGAGCTTGAGCGCCACCACGACTTGTTTGATTTGGGAAGTATTTGATTCAAATGGCTTTGTGGTGTAAATGGATTTTCGGAAAAGTTGCGATGGTTTAGACCACAACTTGAGGTTGTATTTTCTGCGGTTTGGGGATCCAGTTGCGTGTTGCATTGGTTCTTCTGAAATGAGCTGAACGAAGGTTTTTCTGGCCAATGAACTGTTCATTCTACTAGTAGTTCAGGAGTTATGATGAATTTTGGTATTTTTGCATAGCGGCATTTTAAGTGCAATGAGTCACATGGGAAATTGATTTGAGGATCAAGGTTGCGATCCGGTGTTATCAAGAATGTCACAGGAGTGGATGAGCAAGGGAGAATTCAGATGTTCAGAGTAAGCTGATATTTTCTTTAGTGTCACCTGAGAACGGCGTTATGGGTAAGAGACTTTGGGTGATGATTCGCGAGTTCTTGAATTACCTTACAGATTAGCACAGTCGGTGGTATGGAAATGCAGAATTTTCTACCTAGTGCGGAATGGTTATGGGAGCGTACCCCACAGGGAGATTTGTATCAGTGTGGCATGGTAGTCAGTTGATTGTTATAGATTGAAACCAAGTATGGAGATTTTGCTGATATCACTAATGTGTGAGTTTATGCCAGAGAGGCATTCTATTCCTTGGGCTGTGGACTGTGCGAGTTTGTTCCGGATTTAATGGTTGTTATTGTGTGTCATGGAAAAAGGTTATTGTGGATCTTCGGAAGGATATTGGCCCAGTATGGTATGATCAGAATCGGTGTAAGGTCCCGTGTAGCTTGTAGTGTTATGTGAGCAGGATGTCTCTCGAGATGTAGGTCATTCATTGCACCTTAGTTGTGCTTGGGTTTCATAGCGTATGGCGCTATCCGTCTCCCCAGGGAATTGTATTATGCACTCGACGTGCTTGTGGCTGATATTCGGGTATTTTATAAGAACAAGCGTCACGGCTTGATGTATATTTTCTTTTTGATTGTTATGTGTGGATCAGGTTGCACGCCGCAACAGTTAGGTGTTGAGTATAGTTCCATATATTTGTTTTTATGTATTTTGTTTCTCATTCACTGAGGAGAGTTCATAGCGTCTGTTCAACAGTTTTATTTGTTACGTGGGCTGGGAAGTTCCATTCCAGAGTTCGCTTTTCCTTATATATCACATTCAAGTTTGTAGCCTGTTGGCGCATGGTTGGCATCATTCGGGATCTTGGTCGGTGTTTGAGGTGGCTTATTGCCTGGGTATCTTATACTGGGTAAGGCGAGACTATTTGACCTGAAATCAGTGCAATCAGATTTATACAAGGTATATTAAAGAGAGAATATCGTTATTCGGTTCAGAATGAGGTTATGGTCCTTGTCAGGAGAAACAACTCCATGATTTGATTGATTCAGTAGGTGGTTATGAATTTTTACACATCGTCTCTGTCATGGCAGTATTATGAGTATTGAAACCGGGCTTATTTGTATTATGATTGCGAGCATCGGATTCGTAAAATTTTAGCTATTGTGGTTCAGGGATGTTATTATGGGCAACCGACTTATGTGGTCCGTGGTGTGATTTTCACATAGATGCATGATCATGTTTTATTACAATGTGTGGTGATTAGCATGGTGTTTGTGTGTTAGAACCGGGTCTTGTAAAGAAATTCGGGTGTTGGAATTGGTTCTAAGGCTTTTTGACTAAATAAAAGGGAGGACCTTCACTCCGGCCTGAGATGAGGTGCCCAACTGGGTTGTGATGGCACGGGTAGGTACACAAGGTATTAAACAGTCATTTTGGACAACTCTGGAGCAATTCCTAGCACGTTCGAGGACGAACGTATATTTAAGTGGGGAAGAATGTAACGACCCAACCGGTCGTTTTGAGATCTGACGTATCGTTCGGCGGTTTGAAGTCTTGAGTAGCTTTAAATCAGGTATTATGACTTGTACGTGTGGTCGGAATTGAGTTTCGGGAAGTCCGGAGTGATTTGGAAAGAAAATTCTAACTTCGGAAGCTTTAAGTTGGAAGAGTTGACCAAGGTTTACCTTTTGAGTAATTGACCTCGGAATAAGAATTTGAAGGTTCCAATAGGTTAGTATGAGGATTTCGGACTCAGGCATATGTTCAGGTCGAGCATCGGGTGAACCGGAAGTATTTTGGCGCTTATTACAGAAAGTTGGCATTTCTTTTAATGTTTAAAAATTCCCTAACTTTGGATTGAAGTGGATTTTGATGTTATCGATGTCCGTTTGAGATTCCGAGCCTGGGAATAGTTTCTTATGGTGAATTTGGTCCTAGGAGCATGTCCGGACGTTGATTTGGAAGTCTGTAGGTCGTTTCGGCATCAATTGGCGAAAGTTAAAAATTTGGATGATTTTTGGGAAGTTTGACCGGGAGTGGACTTTTTGATATCGAGATCGGATTCCAATTCTGAAAGTAGGAATAGGTCCGTAATATCAATTATGACTTGTATACAAAATTTGAGGTCAATTGGATTTGATTTGATAGGTTTCGGCGTCGAGTGTAGAAGTTTGAAGTTCTAAAGTTCATAAAGCTTGAATTGGGGTGCGATTCGAGGTTTTGATGTTGTTTGAAGCGATTTGAGGCCTCGATCAGGTTTGTGTTATATTTTGGGACTTGTTAGTGTGATTGGACGGGGTCCCGGGGACCTCGGGTGTAATTCAAGGTGGTTTCAGACCAAGTTTGGCTGTTATACTGCTGTTGTGCTGGTTTTGTCCTTCGCGAACGCGAAGGGAGTCCCGCGTTCGCGAAGAATGAAAATGGTGGCTTCCCTTTTGTACTTCGTGAACACAAAGGAGGGTTCGAGAACGCGAAGAAGAATTTTGGGCTGTTGATTTTTGTTCATTGCAAACGCGACATAGGGGTCGCGAACAAGGAGAAGGGCCTGAGGAACCTACGCGAACGCGAAGAGTCGATCGCCAACACGTAGAAGGAGAGGGGGAACTGGGCCTGGAGCAGGTTGGCCTTCGCGAACGCGGCGTAGGTGACGCGAACACGAAGAGGAAAGTTTGGGGTAGTTTCATTTGACCTTCGCGAACGCGAGGCTTGTCACACGAACACGAAGAAGGTCGGATTGGGCAGTGTCTTTTAAAGATGGGGATTTGACCATTTTTACCTCATTTCCTCCCTGAGAGCTGACCTTGGAGCGATTTTGGAGCACCATTTTCACTATCAATTATGAGATAAGTGACTTCTACCAGTTGTGAGTTAAATATACGAATTTAGGCTTGTAAATTCATGAAAATTAGTAGAAATTTGGGGTTTTGAAGAAAAACCTAGAAATTGGTATTTTTGGATATTTACCACGAAATTGGGTATGGAATTGGGAATAAATTATATAATTGAGTTCGTAATCTTGTGGTTAAAGTGTATCTTCAAAAAATTTCGAAATCTGGGCACGTGGGCCCAAGGGTAAATTTTATCAACTTTTCGAGCGGAGTTGAAAATTGTTTAAATTGATTAGTTATGGGTATTACAACACATATTGATTGATTTGCACATTGTTTGCATAGTTTTGGATCGACAAGCATCAGTCTGAGGTGTTAGAGTGGCGTTGGAGCCGGCTATAGAACTTCGGAGCGAGGTAAGTCTTTTGTCTAAACTTGTAAGAGAGAATTTACCCCATAGGTGATTTAAATTAATATCTGCTGCTAATTGTGGGGACTACGTACGCACGAGGTGACCAGAGTCCGTGCGAAGCTACTAATTATGCTTATGTCCGGGTAGTTTATGACCCAGATCATGAATTACTTGTAATGTTTGCATAGTTTATTAATTGAAGTACCTGAATCATATTGGAAATTGTTAGAGGAAATAGTAAAAGACCGAAATTTAACGTGCTTGAATTTTTTTGCGAGTTACTCGGCCGTTAATAAAAATTGTACATCCTTACGTGTTAGCCTTGTGATAGCTTCTCATTCCGGAGGTTCATAAACTGTCCTCCTTTCTTGTGGAGCGGGCCGAACGCCTCGGCAGTATAGATGCATCTATTGCTCGTGCCGCTCGACCTTCGGCAGTGTACATATTATTCTAGATTGGGTCGAACGACCTCAGCAGAATCGTGCGTTATATCATTAGTAGCCCGAATATTTATGAGCAAATCTTTTCACTGATGCCCGACATTTTTATGGTATTCCTTATTTATTTGATAATGACACTTGACATTCTTCTGAGTTGTTATGGTAGAATACAAAATTTAAAAATTTATGCTTTAAAAGAAATATTTGGAAGATTATGTAACTTACAGATTTATCCCATTATTTCTGTACGCTTCATATCGGCTCACGCTTTCATTATGTTGCTTTATTGGACCTTTAGTAAGTGTCGATGTCGACCTCTTGTCACTACTTTTTAGAGGTTAAACTTGATACTTAATAGGTACGCGTTGATTTACGTACTCATACTACACTTGCTGCACACTTTGTGCAGGTACATATATGTCTAGTGGTCTTTTGGGCGTAGAGGTGCGGCTATTGCGGGTACTTACGGTGATTTGCATTCCATGTTACGAATCCGCAGCATACAGAGTCTCCATTAAAGTTATTTACATTCTCCTGTCTAATTTGTATTCCAGACAGAGGTTGTATTTTATCATATTTCCTAGTTGATGCTCATGCACTTGTGACACCGAGTTTTGTGAGTTCCTACTGGAGGTTTAGTATGGTAGTTCACGTAATTATCATTGTTTCACCCTGTAAATTCTATTTTATGCTATTTAATTAATGAAAATTATATTTTTAAAAGTAGTAGAAATAAGTAATTAAATTAATAAATTATCGTTGGCTTGTCTGACTGCGGCGTTAGGCGTCATTACGATCTATAGTGGATTTTGGGTCATGACAGTAACTTTTTCATCAACCATTTAATTTAAATTTTATTATCATAAGGAAGATAGACAAAGAATAAATGCACCAATCATCCGTCAGTTGAAGAATATTTTAGAGATAAAATATAGCCCCAAATAAATAAAATTTCTATGATAGCCGAGATACTTAACATGCACAAAATTATAACAAAATACATCATTACAACATAACACATTAAGGTTGTCAATAGAATCAAATTAATTTGCTTAAATCCTGCAAAATAATTAAATAAATAGATTGCACAAAAAAAAAAGCTAACATATAGTATAAAGTATCTCTTTCTGCAGGCATGTTAGAACCAATTCTGTGCATAACTACTAACATAAAGACAATGAAATAGACAAACTAAATACACAGAATAAGCAATGCAACACTCGTTGTTTCATGTAAGTACTTGAAGTGATTTAGGCCTTACCATCATAATGATAAATAAAAATATATAGAGAACAAACTCGAAGGACTTTAGACTTTCAAAATAAGGGCAATTAAATTGGAATTCAAACTTAGGGCTTAACAACGCCTTCAACAAAGAAATTGTAACCGCCCTAACCAAGTCGTCAACAAAAATATTCCAACAATGATAATAAAAAAGACTCCCTCTTATTGACCAGGCCAACTCTTTTACTAGTTGTTTCTCCAAAATCATAAATGTGCTTGACCATATACTGAGAAATTGAACAAAAGGAGGTACCAAGTTGAATAGTTCATAGCCATTACCATTTGAAGTGATGGAGGAAGAGCTTTAACTCATCTTTGCTAGAATAGGAAGCCTTTTTTACTGAAGTTGGTTCATGGCTCATGAAATCCTTAATTGTTTCTTGAAGTCCATATATAATTTAATTTGCTAGGTCGATGTAGATCAATAAGAAGACATCTTCTAGCACGGTGCATATCCTAAAAGTTTACGAGCAATGAATACTTATCATAGTCCAAGATAAGGCAATTGTAATATACACATATATGAACTCATGCAAAAGTGCTTTTTTCTATCAAAGAGGTCCATTCAGGAGGTTGGTACTATTTTTCATATATAGTCAGAAGATATACCAAAATATGGATGTGTATTTGAAGGGAATTTTTTTAAAATTTTTATTTTTACTTGCTATTGTCAACATGATCTGAATACACATGATACATACACACTGTTGATAAAACCTTGTAAAGTTCAGAACTTTACTTTTTCGTCAAGCTATTATAAACTCTCTAGCTTCTTAGCGGGAAACTGGAAGTAAGATTCTATTATTTTTTAAAATTATTCATTCAAGGATTAAATATCATTATACTTTGTATATCAAGTAAATCCAAAAATTGGCTTTGGCCTCTCAATCTTTATGTGCCTTTCAGTTCATTATATTTTCAGCCTTTGAGTTTGTGTGATTGTCTTAGTTCAAGCACGACTTTGTGCTTATTTCTTGGTTAGGACTGAAGTTGTGAGTAGCATACATGCTATCAAGCTATCTGCACGTTGCTTACTTGAGCTAAGCTCATGACACGTTCAATTCCAAATAAGAAATGAATAATGAATTAAGAATAAAAATATTTTACTTTATCTTGACCATAAAAAGTCACTTTATGAAGATATAATCGCTTACCTTTTGATAAAAATTGTCCAATCGTGTCATGCAAATGATCAAATATTTATAATTTAGCCAAAATATCGAATCACATGAACTATCTTAGCTTGCACTTATTCTCTTAAAGTCAACCACTGTTAAATTTAAGAAACGTTTAACCTTAACAATATTAGTAATTAAAGATCTGAAGTATGATAAATACTAAATTGGGAGGAATGGGAAGAAGATAGGGGAATAAATAAAAAGGAACACCGACACTTTCTTGTTGCTTTTAGAACCTAGTATATAATCTAAAAGAAAATGAAGATATGTAGTTATACTCATTGTTGGCAAATGAATAAATTTATTACAGCAATATTTATACCCCATTTTGAAAAATGCATACAGATTAAAGACCCATCGGAGAAGTTCAACCTGGAATCCTTAAATTTTCAAGTTCTCAAGCTTTTAGTCCTTTAATTTGTGCACATAGTCCTTTGGATGTGATCTTATTTCCTAGATTTTAGATAAAAAATTCCAAACTAGCAAGATTGTTTCTTAAAGTATATAGAAGAAATTTCTATTCAACTATTTTAGTATAGGATAGATCGACCTGAAAGTTTTACACAGCCCCCAATTCTAAGAGTAACTCATAACTTTAATTATTGGTTCTACATTAGCTTTAAGTCAGTACTTTTAGGTTTGGTGGGTTTTCATAGTGCTGTTACTTTGTGCTATTTTTCATTATGCTAATATACCACAACTTTTGATTGGATTAAGATTAAGTTTTTGGTAAAGACAAACTCCTATAAATAAAATTTAAGAGAGAGCAGAAGCATATTATATATAAATAAAAATAAAATCACAATGTGAAAGAAAAAAGTAATTTCTGTTATATTTTCGCTATATTTCTTTAAAATCTCATAGCTCTTACTCATGAGAAAAACGAAAAATCTTTCCCACAAATATGAATGCAAAACAAAAACCAAAAAGAATATATATGCTAGCCTCGAGAATTACTCAAGAGGAAGAGAAAAAAGAAACAAGAAGCTGGTGTTGGAAATACAGAGAGAACGACCTAATTAAATTAGAAAAGCAAAAAGACAATACTAAGAAAACAACAATGAAGCAAAAGAGAGTGGAGGCAAAAACCTAAAAGTAGAAAATTCGAAGTCAACAGAAAGAATTTTGAGCAAAAATTGAAAGGAAAACATACCTGGATGAGAAGATTAAGAGAAAAGTTGTTGTTGGTGCGTCTTTTTGTTTTTCCCCGGTTAGAGATGAAAAACAAAATCGGATCATTCTAGAGTTTCATTTTAACCATTGATGACACGATTACTATTTTGCCCCTAAATGAAGCTAGATTTATAAAGCTGCCATTGGTCGACCATCTTCTCTCTTCCATATAATAGAAATTTTTTTCCCGATTAAAGATAGAAAACAAAATCGGATCCTTCTAGAGTTTTATTTTAATCATTGATGATATAATTACTATTTTGCCCCTAAATGAATCTAGATTTGCAAAGATGCCATTGGTCGACCATCTTCTCTCTTCCATATAATAGAATTTTTTTCCCCGATTAAAGACGAAAACAAAATCGGATCCTTCTAGAGTTTCATTTTAACCATTGATGATACAATTACTATTTTGCCCCTAAATGAAGCTAGATTTCCAAAGATGCCATTGGTCGACCATCTTCTCTCTTCTATATAATAGAATTGTTTTTCTCCGGTTTGAGATGAAAAACAAAATCAGATCCTTCTAGAGTTTCATTTTAATCATTAATGACACAATTACTATTTTGCCCCTAAATGAAGCTAGATTTGCAAAGATGTCATTGGTCGACCATCTTCTCTCTTCTATATAATATTTAACAATATAAATTTTATATATATATATATATATATTACACACACACACAGAGGAGTCCTTTTTACACTATAAATTAAACTATATCTATTTTTGTTCTGTATTTTCTTTTCCTTAGCAACTTTATCTTTCATTTTCTTCTTTTAATTTATTGTTCTATTACCGTTCGTATCAGTGGTATCAGAGAAGATCTCGGGCTTTGTGGAATCCATGTCGACTGAAATGAATGAGGTCATAAATGCTTTGCATAAAATATCCATGGACGTGTCAAGCTTCGTTGCTCGGCAGGAACAGCTGGAAGCTACACAAGAACAAAATAATAGAAATTAGGAGAAAGCTTTGAGGGAGCTTAGATAGGTACTTAATGAGGTGATACATGGTAGCAGACGATCTGAAAGAGATAAAAATATAGCTCTCAGTGACCTAGGACAACATGGATGTGAGATCTATTCTCCTCATGATAACCATTCGGCCTAGGTGAGCTTGCAACTCATAGTTTCTCTAGAAATAGTAGTGCTGCTGTAAATGTCTCCCATTTCTCGGCTATTTCCCAAGTTAATTCTTTAGCCCCAAGCATTATGCCAATCGGAGCTCTTGTAGCTTCAGTAGCACCACTTAGTCACACTCTCATGACTCAAGGCTCCCAAGTCTACCCCAACTCCAGTAGAATACCAATGGTGCCCCAACCTCCTATACAACCCTCTATGTTCTACACCCAAAGATCATAGAATTTCAAATCACCCTACCCTAGAGCTGAAACATTTCAACCACAACCTTTGAGCACTCCACATAGCCAAGGCATTAGCTATCCTGCTACTTAGAACTTGAGCCAAGGGTCACCAGTAGGATTGCAACCTCCATACACTTCTTTTTACCAAACACAACCATACCTCACTGCCTATTACACCCAGAACACACATATACCACCACCTTAATACCACCAAATTCCTTAAACAACAACCCCTCATCATTATCAGAATACTCGTGTTACCAATCTCAATGTACCCTTACCTAACTTACCCTTTACCAAATATAACAAGGTTGAATTTTTAAAGTTTAATGGGAAAGACTTGAGGACATGGTTGTATAAGGTAGAACGGTTTTTTGCTGATGAGGAAGTCACAATTAAATAGAAGATGAAGTTGGTGTCATTGCACATTGAAGTTTAAAATTGGAGATGCCAAGGCACTCCACAAGATATCAGTGTATATTGCTCAGATTTTCATGATCAGAGTTTGCATAGAGAAAAATGCTGAAGCTGAGCAACCAGACACAGTTGCAGAAAGGACAGTGAAAATTTAACAGGTGCTAGATGGATACAAGGAATTATTTGAGGAGCCTAAACAATTATCTCCTTCCAGGGGAGTATTTGACCATCATATTCCCTTGTTAGAAGGCAACAACCCTATGAAATCAAGGCCTTACAGGTACTCACCTATACAGAAAGATGTGATAGAAAAGATGGTGCAAGAAATATTAACTCAAGGCATAATTCAGTATAGTTCCAGCTCATATGCATCACCTGTGGTTCTGGTGGAAAAAAAGATGGCTCTTGGAGATTGTGTGTGGATTATAGGGTTCTAAACAAGGTCATTATGAAGGATAAATTCCCAATACCCATCATTGAGGAGTTATTGGATGAATTAAGGGGTTCACAAGTCTATTCCAAGATAGATTTAAGAGCCGGTTATCACCATATTAGAATGGCTCCCTCAGATGTCCACAAAATAATATTTAAAACTCACTTAGGACATTATGAGTACCTAGTGATGCCCATTGACTTAACTAATGCTTCTTCGCTTTCAGGGGGTTAATGAATCACATTTCTTAAGATTTGATTCCCTTCTTTCCTTCTTTGAGGACAAGGAAGATTTCAACAAAGGGGATCTGATACGAGCTGAAGAGTGTATAGCTTTCGGAGGTTGTACATCAAGTTTAAAAGATAGGGCGCGGCAGTTAAGTTGGTTATCTTTATAGATCGAGGCTAGGTTTTGAGTTGTTCACTTAGGTCCCTTTATATTTACTTTATAGTTATCAGTAAATGTACATTGACCCCAGCAATTGTCCTTGTCTGTTATTAATGGGGTTTGCCACATAGGAGCATAAGACATCCCTTTCTTCTTTCCTGGAGTCCTTTTTGCACTATGAATTAAAGCCATATCTATTTTTGTTCCGCATTTTCTTTTCTTTAGCATCTTTATCTTTTCTTCTTTTAATTTAGTGTTCCACTGCCGGTCGCATCAATGTAGAAGAAAAATCGAGCTTTTTTTTCAGTGAAGATCCGAAAACCTCCATACTTTGCACGGAGTATTTTAAATCGATCTCATAAGAGGTCCATATGCATTGCCCTTCGTCATAATGAATCATGCAGGATGAGATTCACATAAAAGGAAAGTCAAACCATTGATTAACTTGATAGAATGATGGTTTTGAATTGGGGTGATTAAGGTTTTAATAGGAGGGGAGCATTAGAGTTTCAGAGGCGACTGAAGTGGGAAAAATAATAATTAGGATTTAAGAGGTCTTATAATTATAAGGGGTTTGAGGGATAACAGTCATTGGATTGTTTAGGATGAGCTGGGTGGTTTGGTTTGGGACTAAGGTATAATGGCTTTGGCTTATTGGACCATTTTGATCCAAAATTTGGCCCTTTTTTGGGCTAATTATGAAAATACCTATTATTAACATATAAATAATTTACATAATATCAAATAAAGATATAAAATATTATTTCATACAAATATATGGTATAAATATAGTTCATTGGGACATAAAAATATAAAATCTTATTTTGTCAAAGAATGGTAAAAAAATATAATTACTTGTAATAGACATAGGCTATTATTGTAAAATGATACGAAATAATATAAATTATGATAAAATCATAAAAGTCTATTTAAAATTCCATATATTATACTTCAAATATAAAACTGTTATTTTGATTGACTAACCATAATTAATTTTAAAAGTATAATAAATTACTCTGATATTATGCAAAAATACTAAATTAAATCATTTATCTACCCAAAATAATTGCATAGATATAGCAACTATTTGTAAGACAAGTTGCTTTTTGGGTATTTTTGTTATTTAACCAAAAGTATCCATGTACAAAACGCATGCTCTTTGGACTCTAGAGTCAGGACCAGTCAAAAACACCCAAAAATATATTAAGCATTTTCTATGACAAAATAGATCATTGGCCTATGACACCTAGTAGTAGGGATAATAATTCAACTTATCAACAATTGGTTTTCACTTGTAATAAACTTGCCCTACTATGTGAAGTTGTAGAGTTATTTCTCTAACTCTAGCGGCATTCTCTCCGCTTGTCTGCTGGAACCGACGACAATTTCTTTCCATCCATATATGATGAACTGCAGCTGCAAACACAAATGCCAGTATAAGAGAAATATATTTTCTGCTTTTCACCTTCATGGATAGCTAGTTAACCTCATCATTCCATTGACCAATTTGCCTACTGATTTCTAGCCAATTTAGGAGTTTCTACCATATAAACCTGCAATAAGAGCACTCAAAGAATAAGTGGGAATGTGTTTCTTCAACACCATATGTACATAGGACACATATACCAGACACTTGACTATAAACTGTGGAGAGTTTGTTGTGGATCACCAGCCACATTATAAACTGGTGCTTAGGGACCACTCATATACTGAGAGCTATTGCTTTCCAAGTAACTTTTGGAAAGTGAGGGAGACAACTAAGGCATGCTTTTTGTCATGGGCTGCTTTCCATCATCGACCCATGACCCCTTGGACGCGCCCCGTGGCGTCC
>AWOL01S0109089.1:9491-19908 GCA_000715115.1 Nicotiana otophora
CTAGGACCACCCAAAATAGAGGTCCAAACGCTTCCGGGACCATAGGCATGGGACGGGTAGTGCACGCATAAGGTACGGCTTAGAATCAATTAGTGCGCCTTAGGTAACAACTTAAAGATAGTAATTAGGTAGCAGGAGATGATAGTCGTACCCGCTGAATAATACGAGTAACACCCCATCTCGAGGGAGTTACGAAATATTATTTATGTTGCACGGGGTGATCCTTTAGGCTAAAAAACTTAGGATCCCCCCCCCCCCACCTTGCCTTAAAATCACCTCCTTATTTGAAACACACTAGCATATGTAAATATTTTATTTAGACTAGAACAACATGCCTACTTGTTTAACTGCCTATGTGAACTCTGTGCAGCATGTTTAGTGAAATTACTTGCTTTCCTTTACTTGAACTTAGTCTAAACTATAGGATTTCTTGATGTAACTGTTATTTCGGTTGGTTGCGCTGCATATTTACTTTGGGATTACGTAACGGTATTCTGGGAGATCCCCCCCCTCCCCGCTTTGCATATTTACTTTGGGACTACGTAACGGTATTCTGGGAGATCCCCCATTCTGCATATTTATTTTGGGACTACGAAATGGTATTACGGGAGATCCCCCTGCACATTTATGTTTAGGACTACGAGACGGTATCTCGGGAGATCCCCCTGCACATTTATGTTTAGGACTACGAGACGATAGATCGGGAGATCCCCTGTTGTTACCACTGTGTTCTGAGTTATTTTCTTTCATTGATTCTATTCCTGATAGATTTCCGTATTTATTTTTACTGCAATATTTCATTCTGTCTTATTTCATAATATTTATACCAGTAGGGCCCTGACCTGATCTCGTCACTACTGGACCGATGTTAGGATTGGAATTTACTGGGTATCGTTGTGGTGTACTCGCGCCATTTTCTGCACATATGTTTTGTGTGCAGATCCGGGTTCATCATACCAGCTTTATCACTAGTTGCAGTCGCTGATGCTTATTGGAGGCTTCAAGGTACATCTGCTCGGGCCCGCAGATCCTCGGAGTCTCCCTTTATCCCTCTATGTTCATTTTTGTTCCTTTTACCTAACCACATGACGTCAGTTCAGTCCGTTAGTACTGCAATCTATAACAAACAATAAGGGACCATTGTTAAGGCTATCCCTTCTTTCCTTTTGGCATGATCCATACGGTATAAACGAAACGAGTAAATGCACAACTTTCATAAATGACTCTATTCATAGAAGTACTAGAAATGCCTACGTTCTTAATTCCCCATGTATCCTATTATTCTATCATCTGTTCATAGGTCTCAAAAAATACGTAAGTTGGTAAAGTTTACTTCGTGACATTAATCAAATGCATAATGGTCTTATAACGTTCGAGAGATTTTTTTGACGTACTTCTCATGCATTACATTCATTTATACTTGTACATTGACTCATGACCAGATGCCGTTATATACGGGTATATTTATGTATATACATGTATATGGGATATGGGAAAAGGTTACGGCATTATATATGCACCACCACCTGAGCAGTTGGTATACGTTGATGATTTTTCCACAGTGGCCAAGTTGATATGACGGGATGCCCTCAAAGGCTTGATGATGTTATGTACGCATATACCTATGCATGGTATGACATTTATACGCATATGCATGGCATTGTAAATATTAATGATTCACAAAGTTATTCAGACTTACATGTTGAGTCTTTTTCTCCACATTTCTCTCATGTCTATTTTTTACTAATTTTCATTCCTTACATACTCGGTACACTATTTGTACTGACGTCCTTTTTGCCTGGGGACACTGCGTTTCATGCCTGCATGTCCCTATAGACATGTTGAGAGTCCTCCAAATAGGCTATCAGCTCAGCGGAAGGTGTTGGTGCGCTCCATTTGCTCCGAAGTTGCTTATTTGGTCAATATGACTAGGACATGTATTGATTTGTATGGCGTGCTCTGTGCCAACCTTTTGTGATACTTATGTATTCTTAGATACTTGTAGATAAATGTCATTTATACGGATACTTGTATGGCCTTGTCGGCCTATGTTTTGAGTTTACAAATGATCATGTTGGCCTTATAGGCTCGTATGTCACGTGTATAAGTTTCTATATCAGGTTAGGTCATTCTATGTCAAGTATTCTCTCATGTTTATTCTAGTAATCTCTTGACAGTCTTTCCGGCTCATTTACCTATGATAGTATGACACAAAAGATACGTTATATTGGTAGTCAGTTGAGTAAGGTATCGGGTGCTCGTTGCGGCCCATAGGTTTGAGTCGTGACAAAAGTGGTATCAGAGCAGTTCTATCCTAAGGAGTCTACAAGCCGTGTCTTGTCGAGTCTTGTTTATCGGTGTGTTATGCACCACACTTATAAACAGGAGGCTACAGGGCATTTAGGACTATCATTTTTTCTTATTACTCTAGATTGTGTGGTAGAGCTCAGTTGTAAGAACTCAATTTCCTAAACTCTATCTTATTCATAATACGACGATGCCTACATCTAGAAAGATGGTTGGTAAGGGATTGAATGTAGCTGTGGAAGAATTGAGTTAGAGGAACTCGATTTTATATGATGCTCATGATGAGTAAATGTGAGGTCTTCAGCAGATCATGTGTGTACAAAGACTTGTAAGCGTCTTGATACGTAGCCTTAAGGCAAGAATATCTATCCACCCCTATGGTGAAAGGCAATGAGAGATTCAGAAGGTAGATACAAGTTTCAACAAGTAAAAGAATAAAGATGAAGAAGGGTACGAGGTACCCAGCTAGTGAAGATTTTCATTATTTACCATTAAGGAAGAGAGATATAAGCATTTTGAATCACCTTCAACAGTAGCAGAGGTATGTACAATCGGCCACACCCATCTCAGTTATGCCTTGTGGAAGCTAACAGATATGGTTTAAGAGAAGGACGGGATATCAGGATCCGGCTGGGGTTAGAGTAACCCAAAATGGTGAATGGATTGTTTGAGTTAGTTGACATTTTCGAATGATATTACAAATGTGCTAATAGATCTCCTTATGAGACACCAAGATGGTGCACTCTAGAATAGTACATCTAGATATGAATACTATAAGGGATAATATTACCTTAGTATGGCTCCCGTCCCTAGTAGAGAAAGAATGTTAGGCAACCCGAAGAGCCAGTAGATGAAGCGAGGGGAGCTAAAAGCAAAAGAATGTCTTGTTCGAGTTTTCAGAATGAAGTGATAAACATAAATGTTAGCGGGAAATAAGAAGAGAGTTAATGAAGCATTATAAGTAAGATGTGATACATGAATAACAACGGTAGATCAAAAAGATGACAGTATTACAGAGTCCATAATCAAGTAAAAGAAAAGACAAGAGATGACAGGCCTTGAGATAACAAAAAAGAGTATAGGCCATAAAGTCATATCCTCATTTCGAGAAATAAGTTTGTGACTCCAACGCGACTACCAGAAGGAAAAGTTACACCCCAGAGTAACAGAAATCAGTATGGACTGGTGAACAAGATAAACAAAACATGAATTAGGGACCGAGCGATTTGATAATAGTCGGCATTATGGGAGATTCAGAGATTGCATTCCGGCAATAATAAAATGGACGACAGAAGAATAAACCTTAAAGGTCATTCAGTAAGACGCTTCCCTAAAGCAAGGAATGTGAGCAAAGTTAAGCGTAATGGACTGTGTGTGCCAGTTACACTAGATGTCTCCCTCGTGAGTAAGGAATTTTGTTATCCTTGGTACAAAAGGATTACCGCAAGGCAAGTAAGGATCATTGATGATGTGAAAAGATGCCAACGAGGAAGAGGTAAAACATCTATGGGGAGATTGTCGTAGCGCTAAATCTTAAGTACTCCCCTAAAGGAGGGAATATAGAGTGATGTGGCATTAAGTCAGTGTTAAGTGGTTCTAGTAACTATGGAATGGTAAAGGAAGAATGCGATAAAATAAATGAGAAAGGGATGAGATTGCACTTATTCAAAGCCTACAAATACTCTACGATTCCAGAACATTATGCAAACACGACATCAAGGAGAGGAAGTAAGGGTTCTTGCGCTAGATGTTATTGATAAATAAGGAGCCAGTGCGAGACATATGTTAAGACAAAGGAAATAACCCAAGAAAGATTACGCGAAATATTAATATGAGAATGGGCCAACGAGTAGTTAGTAGTTGATTCAGGAAGAGCCTAGTTATGGCTAGACAAGAAGATACTGACAAATCAACAGATCATGCAAGATAAACATAGTGAACCCCAACATAGGGAATTCAGTCTCGCAGATATGACATCGTGACCCTTGAGAAATATTCAGTTATGAGTTAGGGTAGTTAAAGGTACTGTATGGGTGTTACGGAAATAAAAAAGGGTCCCACTAGGAAGACAGTCAAAACTTCAATTCAGAAGCAACCATACGAGCACATGAGTGTGGAGTTAAGTAACTAAGGATAATTATAGGTGAGTACGAACATCAAAAATTCTAGCGGGAATACGATATAATAAGCTCGCAGCTTTACAAGAGTCAGAGAGTCCTCCCTAAATACTACGTTGAAAGACTAGCTGAGGAAATTAGGAAGAAGGCTTCAACCTAAGCACAGTGACCTAAAGAGGAAATGGTCTTGTAACAACAGCTTCACTACAACATTGTAAGCACTCTATAAAAAATGACACCTATCATGGCTAATAAGTAGGAAGTGAAACCAAAAGTAATAATCGAGATCATATGAGTTGCATAAAAACTCTGGCGTGCATGGGAACTAAGATAAGCTAAGTATACACGCAACAAGGGGGCAGAAAGACCAGGAAAAGTAATAGCTTACGTTTAAAAAAAGATGAGAAGGAACAAAAGGAATTATTCGGTCAATGATCCAGAGTTAGTTACGTTATGAATGCACTTAAGATTTCAAAGTATTATCCATGCAGCATATATGTTGATAATCATACAGCCATATTCTATAACAGCTATACAATAAAGCCAGTTAGAAGAGTACCAGGCTCATAAGAAGTCAGTATGAAGCTCCCACCGGATTGTGTATGCACCAGAGGTGCAAGTATTATAATAAAGTTTCAAGTTGTGGACATAAATTATACCTGTGGAAGGGAGGTCATGAAAGAGATAGAAGATATGATGCGAGATTCTAAGGTAAGTAAGGTAAAGGTGAACAACTTACGAGATACTCAAATGTAGAAGGTTGTGAATAGTCCATACTTCGGATAGAAGGCTAGAAGCACGGGGATTCAGTATCCAGGAATGATAGCAGTGTCGTCAATGGTATATCTTCTAGCCTATGGTTTTTCGGTACCGACAGATCTAGTCAAGAGAGTAAAGAAGAGTTAGAGACGATGTGATGTCTTGCTTGATATTCCGGAATAACATAAATCTATGGGGAAAGCAAGTTGAAGGAACGTTGAGAGTAGTATTAATAGATATGTGTAGGTCGCAAGCTAAAGTATGACAGAGCGACAAGGTTTAGGAAGACAAGAGTAAGGATAAAAAAAGAAAAGAAAAAAAAGAGGATAGTGAGAAGGTGACGAGAATGGATAAATCCTCGGGATTAAGCCCATGATAAACAAGAGAGTTGATGGTTTCTCTATGTTTTAGAAAGCTCAGTATAGCCTGAATGGACTCAAAGGAGTCTAAGACTAGTAGCATTTAGAAGAGATAGAATGCTGCCCTGGTAGTAGAATGAGGGAGTAATTGTGATGGATGAAAGATGACGTTTGGGTCTTCGATTGAGTAATGATTTCATGAACTGTATAGGATTAAAATACCCCCCATAGGATGAATCACGTTGGGATGCTATGAAATACGGTTATGAAAGCATGGTATCGCCCCCAGGTGGATCAGTCTAATCATTTCAGATGTTCCCCGATGAGACGTGAGCCCCGGCGGCAGTGTTACATAAGAGGTCAAGTTATCGGTATTAAGGTGAATCAACAATGGATGGATGAAAGTTACAAAGTATGAGATGAGATTAGACCATCATTCTTAAGATGAACAATAATGAGGAAGCATTAAAGGACTTAGATTTATACATATGGGATAAGTAACGAGAGTAACCTGGAGTTTGGTAGCAGACCTCAGTAACGATAAATCAAAGTAAGGGTTATGGCAGTTAAGTCATACTGATAGATAAACGGATCTATAAAATAAGGTATAACAATATTCGTAAGTTCAACAAAGTACAGAGCGAAGAACTTCAGTATACCCATAGGTGCCTATAGGGACATCTTATCAAGCTCTGTATATGTTTACAAAGTGAGGCCTAGAGATTGGCTAAAGGCTGGAGGAAAAGGGAGCGAAGAGTCGCATAGGTGCACTTACAAGGTCAGAGTCGTACAGGCTGTATGACATAAGGTATCAACAGTTATGAGATTGGAAGGATTCCAACCACAAGTCATGGTGTGAAAAAGAGGCCTAGAGGTGGGAATGCCTTGGACTTTGAATTTATTCACATAACAGTTGCCTAGATGGAAAGGAGAGTAATAAAGTATTCAAAATAGGTATAGGTTATGATAAAGATAAGTGCATCAGTCAACATTCGAGGACGAATGTTCCAAAGGGGGTAATGATGTTACACCCCATGTTTTCGTACGTGAAAGTACGCCATAAGTAAATTGATGAAAGCTCGGAAATGAGATGTTACATCTCGCATTTTTATACGTTAAAAGTTTCGTCGTAAGTTAATCGACGTAAGCTCAGGAATGAAATTATTTTGAGGCTATAAGTATTATGCTATTTCAAACAAGTGATAAGTAAATTCGTGAAGGTGATAGGGTAAGCAAATCAAAGAAAATGATTTCGTGGAAGTTTGACATTTTGAGATAAAATATGATCCAAGCTATAATACCCTGTATTTATGGATTAGTGCCATACAAGGTACCACATGACCATGATAGTAGGGTACATAAAGTGTATTAAAAGCGAGTAGTATTTTATGTAATTTGAGATAATTCTCAATTATGGGTAATTGGTTAATTATTGGGTAATGGGATATTACCCCCAAACGTGGCAGCACCCCCATCCCATTTAGTGACTCTTAAGTTCTTGCATAGATGGCACATTTTGAGGATTAGGCGGCTTAGTCATCTAGTAAGTGGGCCACACCCACTAAGAGCTTTCCTACACTAGTAAGATGTTTTATTCCTTAATAACTAAAGATCAAGGATCAAGAATTGAGTCTCTTATGTAAAGAGAGTGTGTTGGTCGTGAGTCCTTCAGAAAGCAAATATTTCCATACCAGATATGGATAACGTTATTTGTTGATTCCGTGCCAATAGGATAAAGCGTGAATTGCAAATTCTAAGAGAGCACGGTACAATCTTTCTCAAGAATATCATACGGATTTTTTCCTACTTCGATCTGCTGTTACATGTTTTTTTGAAAAAGACGTGTGTTAGAGAGATTGTCAAGAGAATCGGTTCAGGTATGTTAAGGCTATCCCTTCTTTCCTTTTGGCATGATCCATACGTTATAAACAAAATGAGCAAATACATAACTTTCATAAATGACTCTATTCATAGAAGTACTATAAATGTCTACGTTCGTAATTCCCCATGTGTCCTATTATTCTATCATTTGTTCATGGGTTTCAGAAAATACGTAAGTTGATAAAGTTTACTTCATGACATTAATCAAAGGCATAATGGTCTTATGACGTTCGAAAGATTTTATTGACGTACTTCTCATGCATTGCATTCAATTATATATATGTATATGGGATATGGAAAAAGGTTACGACGTTATATACACACCACCACCTGATCAGCTGGTATACGTCGATGATTTGCCCACGGTGGCCGAGATGATATGATGGGATGCCCTCAGAGGCTTGATGCTATGTACGTATATACCTATTCATGGTATGACATTTATACGCATATGCATGGTATTGTAAATATTAATGATTCACAGAGTTATTCAGACTTACATGTTGAGTCCTTTACTCCATGTTTCTCTCATGTCTATTGGTTACTGATTTTCATTCCTTACATACTTGGTACATTATTTGTATCGACATGCCTTTTGACTGGGGACACTGCGTTTCATGCCCGCAGGTCCCGATAGACAGGTTCAGAGTCCTCCAAGTAGGCTATCAGCTCAGCGGAAGGTATTGGTGCGCTCCATTTGCTCTGGAGTTGCTTATTTGGTCAGTATGATTAGGACATGTATTAATTGGTATGGCGGGGCTCTATCTCGACCTTTTTGATACTTATGTACACTTAAAGACTTGTAGACAAATGTCATGTATACGGATACTTGATTGGCCTTGTCGGCCTATGTTTTGAGTTTACAAATGATCATGTTGGCCTTATAGGCCCGTATGTCACGTGTATAAGTTTCTATATCAGGTTGGGTCATTCTATGTTGAGTATTCTCTCATATTTATTCTAGTTATCTCATAACAACCTTTCCGGCTCATTTACCTATGATAGTATGACACAAAAGATATGTTATGTTGGTACTCAGTTGAGTAAGGTACCGGGTGCCCGTTGTGGCCCATAGGTTTGGGTCATGACATTAACTTACTTAAGACTTCCATAAACCTTCCTTATCCATGTAGAGGAATTTTATTCCTTTTGAGCTTACATCAACCGACTTACGATGTACTTTTATGTACAAAAATATGAAGTGTAATAGTTTAAAACCATGTACATCACATGGTTGACGGTTTAGAAGTTAAACGAATCGAAGAAAATGTAAGGCCTATAAAATTTTACCAAGCATCCGAGGTTTCGTGGTGCCCAGGTAGGCTAATGTGTTAGAAAGGCATAGAGAATTTTCGCGCCGAGGTTGCGAGCCACAGTACGAACTTTTTGGGCTGTGCAATTGGTGGGACAATTTTTGCGACATCGCATTTTTGCGGTCCACTATGCGACCAAAGAACTACTCCGCGGATCGTAGAACCGCCACAGAGTGGAACAGGAGAAAACCCAATTTTTTGAAGTCATTATGTGGTCCATTATGAGACCGCATAATTATTTCATGGGCCGCACATTCATCGCATAACTAGCATGAGAAACTTTCGGAGAGAGATTACGCAGCGCATTATGCGACCGCATAACTGTTCTGTGGACCGCAGAAAGGCCGCAGACTTGACCAGGCCAACTCAGTTTTTGGGACTATTTTTTGCAGTCCACTTCGCGGACCACATATCTATTTTGCGGTCCGATCTGCGATCGCAGACCAGATTCAGAGGATTAAGTTTGAGAAAATTTTACCCGACCCCATTTTAATAAAAAGACTTTGGGGGTTATTTTGGCTGGTTTAAACGGCTGTTTTAGAGAGAGGAGGAGTGTTTTAGAGAGGGAACAAGAAGCTTCCACCATTCTACTAATCATCCCTTTCTCAAGCCTTGGAATTCAACAAAGAAAGCTCTCAAGGTCTCCTTCTAAGAGGTAAGGCTCTACTCTCTAGCTCTCAACTTCGAAATTGGGCTATATATGGGTAATGGGAGGCATAAATCCGGGGTTGGAAGTTAGTCATTGCGCATGCATGTGCTAATAATATTGGTATGGGAGTTTTTGAACTGTCGTGGGTGAAATATGGACTTGGGAATTAGTCGTGAGGTGAAGGATTCCCATCATAGGACCTTGTAGTCAAATTTGCACACCCAATGCTTGATGAAATGCCTAGATGAACTAAACCCAAAATCCCTTTCCTAATTATGGTTCAATTTTGTCATATCTTTAATAGATTGAAGTCACTGGAAGTTTCGGAACGCTGTAGTAACCTAAGGAAAGCTCAAGAGAGGTATGTTGGCTAAACTTCTCTCATAGAATCAAATCTCGTGATGTTCCCGTAAGTTTCAAGTGTTATTGACCCAAGTTCTTATTTACTCATGTTCTGAACCATTCCTACCAATTTCAGTTATTCCAAATAAGCATTGTGTTGAATGTTATATACTCAAAATGTGTTCCAATTGCCCCATCACATTGTGCTGTCCTTCGAGAATATATTTGAGTATGACTAATGTATCAAAATGCTATGATTTCAATTCATGTTTCAATTGTAAATTTATTATGCCTTATTTTTGGAAGGAAAACTCAATGTGTTTAAGGGGGTGTGTTTGGTATAACGAAAAGTATTTTCCGGAAAATATTTTTCCATTTTCCACTATTTGGTATAAAATAGTTTTGAAACTATTTTCCTAGATATCACATTTTCCTAAAATTGGAGGAAAATGACTTCCCTAGAAAAAGTTAGGAAAATATTTTCCAAAAACTCCACCTACCCTCACATCTAACCCCAACCCCCTCCTCCTTCTCTCCCCTACCCTACCTCTCCCACCCCTTTATCTCCAAAAATACTTTTTTTTTTTAGATTTTAGTTTTTTTTTGGTCACCACCCACCCTACTACCCCCTCCCCTCTAAATGTTTTTTTATTTTCAATTTCCTGTAATTTATTTTTAACAGCACTCCCC
>AWOL01S0109089.1:26778-50790 GCA_000715115.1 Nicotiana otophora
AAAGCGGCCATGTCGCCTCACCCCAATATATGCGGCTGGAAGTGTAACAACAATACCAAAATCATACACAAAGCGTCCCTACTGCCTCACCATAATGTGTGTGTGTGTGTGTGTGTATATATATATATATATATATATATATATATATGTATATATATATATATATATATGGGTGGTAGTGTAACTCCGATCATAATCTCTACACAATTTGGTATAATAGTTTTCCACATAAATCACAACTTGGAATCATAACATGTGGGTACACATTCCATAGTTTGGAACACATTCTCAATTTATAATACAATATCATGAGAGCATTTGAAACACAATTTAAACATATATCTTTGTCACAAAACTTATTCGGAATACTCAACTTGTAATAAATATCTTGGACCTTACAGGGATATTGGGGGTTGCAATTCTTAAAGAAGCGTTTAGCCAACATACCTCAATTGAGCTTCCTTAAACTCTAACAATGTTCCGAAATTCTTAGCAACTTTAATCTATTTTAGAAATATAACAAGTTGAACCAAAATTAGGAAGATGATCATGGTTCTAGCTCATTTGAGCATTTTATCAAACACTAAGTGTGCATTAAGGTTTCAAGGTCGTTTTATGGAGGATTCCACATCATCCCACAACCCACTCTTTACCATTTTTAGCTCACAATCCTCCTAAACCCTTTGATAATACATGCATGCACAATAAACAACTCCCATACCCAAGAATTGTCTTGCTAATTGCCCATTCCTAGGTAAATTTCGCAATTAAGTGCTAGGGTGTAGAATCTTAACTCTTGGATAAAGACCTAGTGATTTTTACTTGTTGATCTTCCAAGATTTGAGCAAGACTTGATGAATAAATTGTTGAAGAACTCTCTACCACTCTAGGGCACTCTCTCACCCTCAAAATATCAGATTTTGCTCAAAATATGGTCCAAATCGTCTATTTAATGTAGTAGGGTCGGGTTATAAAAACCTAAAAATGAAGCTCCGAAATAGGGTATGCGGTCGCATATGCGACTGTATAATGCTTATGCAGTCCGCAGAATAGGCTGCACAACTGCCCTCCAGAACTGGGCAAATCTAACTCGGTTTGCGGTCATTATGCGGCCTGCAGACCTGTTCTACGGTTGCATAATGCGCCGCAGAACTTCCCTCCGAAAAATCTCAAAGTGGATATGAGATCAGAGTGCGGCCCGTGAAATATTTTTGCGGTCGCATAATGGACCGCGAAAATGACATCAAAAATGGACCAAAAAACTGTCTCGCTCAGCGACTATTATGCAGTCCGCAGAGTGATTCTGCGGCTGCATAATGGGCCGCAGAAGTTCATTTCTTCTGCCCAAAAATGAATTTTCCTTTACTTTCCAGTGCATTGTTCAATCCAAAAAGTCCGAGCTCTCAAACACGTAAGCGTACTCCGGCACCACGAAACCTTGAATTCATTTGTGGAATTGTACGGTGCCTTACACTACATGTGCCAGAGGAGTGATTGAGGGGTAAGTCTTTGTGCTGATGTGTTTAAATGGTTCCCCTTAATTAGGACGAGATTGATGTGTTGAGATTATTCCCTTAAATTGGGATGAGATTATTGATCGAGAAAGATGATCTCGACCCACACGGCATTGTTGTGAGACAGCTTAGTCGATCGGGCAGAGATCGGACGTCATGCCGCGCACATAGTGGAGTTGTGTTGGATGTCGAGCCTCATACTTTGGGGTGAGATGTCTTAGCCGATCGAGCAGAGATCAGACTCCGTGCTACAAGCAAGGTGGTGTATCAGTGCTAAAGCTCTCCCAACCTAAAACATTGATTTTACTTGAAGATTTACCCCCACTTTTGACTTGGTATTGTATTACGTCACGACCCAAAATCCAACGAGTCATAGTGGCACCTAACTCAACCCGCTAGGTAAGCCAATTAACAACAATCCAAATCAAATGGGATTTACTGAAAAATAAATAATGAAATATCTGAGCTTTTATACAACAATCCAAGGATTGGTGTCACGCCCCAAACTCGGGGAGCGCGATCGGCGCTCAACCGAGTGAACCTAGCCGAGCAAGCCTATTAGATTTTCTTCTACCCAAACTCATCCATGAATAAGGATAATACATATTTTTATTAATTAGACAGTAGGGAGATCATGTACACAATACTAAATCATTTCATTAGTCACCTCATTTAATAATTCTCAAAACACACACACACACCTTCATGGTTCAAAGTTGAACGAGTGATTTAATCATAGTACAACTTGTTTAACATTCCCAACACCCATATACAACCCAAAATTAGTCTACGGAGCCTCTAAAAATACCAAAGAGTACAATGATAGTACCAGCAACAAGGCTCCGGCTATACCTCAAAACATGATAACTCATANTCCTTTACTTTCCAGTGCATTGTTCAATCCAAAAAGTCCGAGCTCTCAAACACGTAAGCGTACTCCGGCACCACGAAACCTTGAATTCATTTGTGGAATTGTACGGTGCCTTACACTACATGTGCCAGAGGAGTGATTGAGGGGTAAGTCTTTGTGCTGATGTGTTTAAATGGTTCCCCTTAATTAGGACGAGATTGATGTGTTGAGATTATTCCCTTAAATTGGGATGAGATTATTGATCGAGAAAGATGATCTCGACCCACACGGCATTGTTGTGAGACAGCTTAGTCGATCGGGCAGAGATCGGACGTCATGCCGCGCACATAGTGGAGTTGTGTTGGATGTCGAGCCTCATACTTTGGGGTGAGATGTCTTAGCCGATCGAGCAGAGATCAGACTCCGTGCTACAAGCAAGGTGGTGTATCAGTGCTAAAGCTCTCCCAACCTAAAACATTGATTTTACTTGAAGATTTACCCCCACTTTTGACTTGGTATTGTATTACGTCACGACCCAAAATCCAACGAGTCATAGTGGCACCTAACTCAACCCGCTAGGTAAGCCAATTAACAACAATCCAAATCAAATGGGATTTACTGAAAAATAAATAATGAAATATCTGAGCTTTTATACAACAATCCAAGGATTGGTGTCACGCCCCAAACTCGGGGAGCGCGATCGGCGCTCAACCGAGTGAACCTAGCCGAGCAAGCCTATTAGATTTCCTTCTACCCAAACTCATCCATGAATAAGGATAATACATATTTTTATTAATTAGACAGTAGGGAGATCATGTACACAATACTAAATCATTTCATTAGTCACCTCATTTAATAATTCTCAAAACACACACACACCTTCATGGTTCAAAGTTGAACGAGTGATTTAATCATAGCACAACTTGTTTAACATTCCCAACACCCATATACAACCCAAAATTAGTCTACGGAGCCTCTAAAAATACCAAAGAGTACAATGATAGTACCAGCAACAAGGCTCCGGCTATACCTCAAAACATGATAACTCATACGAAACAAAAGATGCACAACCCCGGAATGAGATGGGGCTCACCAAGTTAGCTGGGAAGAATGGGCACTGCTATCACTGGTCAGTATCCTCCGCTGTGGAACCACCTGCATCCATTAAAGATGCAGCGCACCCGGCAAAAGGGACGTTAGTACATATCGAATAGTACTAGTATGAAAACCAAACACCAATTTAAAACTCGAAAATACAATATGAACATGATTAACCAGGGCGATAATAGAATAGCACAGGTAGTCGGTTAAATCAAATCAAGCTTATCAAGAGCTGTCATTAACATTTATAGAGTTCAACATGAGAACCTTTGTAACCATTTCCACACAAAGCGGCCCTGTTGCCTCACCCCAAAGTATGTGAGTGGAGGTGTAAACACAATACCAAAACTCTACTCAAGCGGCTCTGCCGCCTCACCCCAATGTATGCAGGTGGAGGTGTAAACACAATATCCATTTTCACACAAAGCGACCCCGCCGCCTCACCCCAATATATGCGGGTGGAAATGCATCAACGATACCAATACCTACCCAAAGCGTCCATGCCGCCTCACCCCAATATATATATATTGGGTGGTGGTGCAACAACAATACCAAAATCTTACACAAAGTGGCCCTGTCGCCTCACCCCAATATATGCGGGTGGAGGTGTAGCCCCAATCACAATCTCTACACAATTTGGCATAATAGTTTTTCACATAAATCACGACTTGGAATCATAACACGTAGATACACAATCCATAGTTTGGAACACATCCTCAATTTATAACACATTATCATGAGATCATTTGAAACACAAATTAAACATATATCTTTGTCACAAAACTTATTCGGAATGCTCAACTTGTAATAAATATCTTGGAACTTACAAGGATATTGGGATTCCAATTCTTAAAGAAGAGAATAGCCAACATACCTCAATTTAGCTTCCTTAAACTCTAAAATGTTCCGGAATTCTTAGCAACTTCAATCTATTTTAAAAATATAACAAATTGAAAAAAAAATTAGGAGGATGATCATGTTGTTTATGGGTGTGTTGTGCACTACACTTATAAGAAGGAGGCTACAGGGCATTTAGGACTGTCACTCTTTCTTCTTACTCTAGATCATGTGGTAGAGCTCAGTTATGGGCGTGTTGGTAAGAGATTGAATATGGCTGTGGAAGAGTTGAGTTAGAGGACTCGATTTTGCATCATGCTTGGGATGAATAAATGTGAGATCTTCAGCAGAACATGTATGTACTAAGACATGTAAAGCTTCTTGATAAGGAGCCTTAAGGCAAGAATATCTATCCACCCACATGGTGAAAAGAAAAGAGAGATTTAGAAGGTAGATACAAGTTTAAACAAGTAAAAGAAGCAAGGTGAAGAAGGGTACGAGGTTCCCAGTTAATGAAGATTATCAGTATTTACAATTCAGGTTGAGAAATATAAGCATTCTTAGTTACCTTCAACAGTAACAGAGGTATGTACAATCGGCCACACCTATCTCAGTTATGCCCTATGGGAGCTAATAGATATGGTTTAAGAGAAGGACTGGATATCAGGACCCGGCTGGGGTTAGAGTAACCCAAAATTGTGGATGGATTGTTAGCATTAGTTGACATTTTCCAAAGGATATTGCAAATGTGCTAATAGATCTCTTTGTGAGACATCCAGATGGTGCACTCTAAAATAGTACAGCTAGATATGAGTACTACAAAGATAGGCACTGGAATCCTGGAAAGGATAAATATTATCTTAGTATGACTCTCATCCCTAGTAGAGAGAGAACGTTAGTCAACCCGAAGATCTAGTGGATGGAGCAAGGGGAGCTAAAAACAAAAGAATATCTTGTTGAAATTTTCATAGACAGAAATGTTAGCAGGAAAATAAGAAGAGAGTTAATGAAGCATTATGAGTAAGATGTGATATATGGATGACAACGGTAGATCGAGGTGACAGGCCTTGAGACAACAAAAGAGTATAGGCCCTAAAGTCATATCCTCATTTCGAGAAATAAGTTTGTGACTTTAGCGTGATTACCAGAAAGAAAAGTTAGACCCCATAGTAATACATATCAGTATGGGCTAGTGAACAAAGTAAACTAAACATGAATTAGGGACTGAGTGATTTGATAATAGCCGGTATCATGAGAATTTCAGATTGCATTCTTGCGATAATAGAATGGAAACACGACGTCAAGGAGAGGAAGTAAGGGTTCCTGCCCGAAATGTTATTGATAAATAAGGAGCCAGTGCTAGACGTAAGTTAAGATAAAGAAAATAACCTAAGAAAGATTACGCGAAATATTGATGTGAGAATGGGCCAACGAGTAGTTAGTAGTTAATTCAGGAAGAGTCTAGTTATGTCTAGACAAGATGATACAGGCAAATCAACAGATCGTGCAAGACAAAAAATAGTGAACCCCAACATGGGAATTTAGTCTCGCAGATATGACATCGTGATCCTTGAGAAATATTTAGATAGGAGTTGGGGTAGTTAAAGGTACTGTATGAGTGTTACAGAAATAGAAGAGAGTCCCACTGGGAAGACAGTCAAAACTTCAGTTCATAAGCAACCGTACGAGCACATGAGAGTGGAGGTAAGTAGCTAAGGATAATTATAGGTAAGTACGAACATCAAAAATTCCATCAGGTATACGATGCAATAAGCTCGCAGCTTTACGAGAATCAGAGGGTCCTCCCTAAGTACTACAATGAAACACAAGATGAGGAAATAAGGAAGAGGCTTGAACCTAAGCATAGTAACTTGAAGAAGAAATGGTCATGTAAGAACAGTTTCACTACAACATTGTATGCACTCCATAAGAAAGTGGCACCTACCGTGCCCAATGAAGGGGAAGTAAAATCAAAAGTAATATTCGAGATCATATGAATTTCACAATAATTCTGGCGTGCGTGGGAACTAAGATAAGCTAGTATGCACGCAACAAGGGGGTAGAAATATCAGGAAAAGTAATTGCTTAAGTTTAAAGAAAGCTGAGAAGGAACGAAAGGAATTATTCAATCAAAGATCCAGAGTTGGTTACGTTATGAACGCACTTAAGTTTCCATAGTATTATCCATGCAGCACATATGTTGACAATCATACAGCCGTCGAAGAGTTCGGTATAAGTTAAAAGAAAGAATTGAGTCTAGGTCATAGACAAAGGATTGAATTGTTAGAAATTGTATCATGGATATTCCATAGCACCCATGAAAGGCTAGAGTAATAATTAATACCATGAGCCATCGATCGGAAGATAGCTTAAGCCTACATAAAGGTTGATTAGAGGGAAGAGGAAACTAAAGAGTTACATCAACTAAGTAAATCAGGAGTATGATTATTAGACCCAGAAAATTATAGACATCATGATTGAGAACATTGCAGAATCACTCTTAATATCAGAGGTACAAGAGAGATAGTATGAAAGCCATATTTTATAATGGCTCTATGATAGAGCCAGTTAGAAGAATACCAGCCTCATAAGAAGTCAGTATGAAGCTCCCACCGGATTGTGTATGTGCCAGAGGTGCAAGTATTATAAAAGAGCTTCAAGTTATGGGTGTGAATTATACATATGTGGAAGGGGGTTTATGAAAGAGATAGAATATACGATGAGAGATTTTAAGGTAAGTAACATAAAGGTGAACAACGTATGAGATACTCAGGAGCAGAAGGTTGTGAATAATCCATACTTCAGATAGAGGGCTAGACGCGTTGGGATTTAATATCCAGGAATGATAGCGGTGTCATTAGTGACATATCTTCTAGCCTATGATTTCTAGGTATCGAGAGGTCTAATTAAAAGAGTAAAGATGAGTTTGAGACGATGTGAAGTCTCGCTTGATGTTCCAGAAATAACATAAGGAAATCTATGGTGCAAGCAAGTTGAAGGAGGGTTGCGAGTAGTATAAATGGATATGTGTAGATCGTAAGCTAAAGTATGGTAGAGCGACAAGGTTTTAGGAAGACATGAGTAAGGACAAAAAAAGAAAAGTGATAAGGCGACGATAATGGACAAGTCCTAGGGATTAAGCCCATGAAAATAAGAGAGCTAATGGTTTCTCTAAGTTATAGAAAGTTCAGTATAGCCTGAATGAACTCAAAGGAGTCTAAGACTATTAGCATTTAGAAGAGATGGAATGATGCCATGGTAGTAGAATAAGGGTGTAATTGTGATAGATAAAGGATGACGTTTGAGCCTTCGATTGTGTAATGATTGAAAAGAAAAGGGGGGATTTCATGAATTGTACAGGATTAAAATACCCACGTAAGGTGAATCACATTGGGATAAGCAACGAGAGTAACCTGGAGTTTGGTAGCATACCTCAGTAATGATAAATCGAAGTAAGAGTTATGGTATAGTATGACCTACCTAGATGCAGTAAAGTCATACAGATAGATAACCGGGTCTACAAAATAAGATATAGCAATATTCGTAAGTTCGACAAAGTACCGAGCGAACAACTTCAGTACACCTATAGATGCCTAGAGCGACATCTTGTAAAGTTCTGTATATGTTCTCAAAATGATGCCTAGAGATTGGCTAAAAGCTGGAGGGAAGAGTCGCATAGGCTCACATACAAGGAAAAAGTCGTACAGGCTGCATGACAGAAGGTAGCAAAAGTTACGAGATTGGAAGAATTCTGACCACAGGCCGTGGTGTGAGAAAGCGACCTAAATGGGGGGAATGCCCTAGCCTTTAGATTTATTCACAGAATTATTGCCTAGATAGCAAGAATAGTACTAAAGTATTCGGAAGACATAGGTTATGAAAATGATAACTGCATCAGTCAACATTCGAGGACAAATGTTCCAATGGGGGGAATGATATTACACCCCATATTTTCGTACGTGAAAGTATGCCATAAGTAAATTGATGAAAGCTCGAAAATGAGATGTTACATCCCGCATTTTCGTACGTTAAAGTTTCATCGTAAGTTAATCGACGTAAGCTCGGGAATGAGATTATTTTGAGATTATAAGTATTATGCTATTTCAAACGAGTGATAAGTAAATTTGTGAAGGTGAGAGGGTAAAAAAATTGAAGAAAATGAGTATCGTCGAAGTTTGACATTTTTAGATAAAATACGGTCCAAGATATAATACCCCGTATTTATGGACTAGTGCCACACAAGGTACCGCATGACCATGATAGTAAGGTGTATAAAGTATGTCAAAAGTAGGTAGTATTTTACGTAATTTGAGATAATTCTTAATTATGTGGATAACTGGTTAATTATTGATTTGAGTGGGAAGTTAATAAATTAATTAGAAGTTTGTGGATAATTAATTATGTGAGAATTTTGGATAAATACTACGGGACAACATCCACGTGGGAGTATGGAAATTTGGAAGCAAATGTGATCTATTTATGACCGTAAGAAGGTGGTGGCAATATTAATGATATATGTGCACATTTATCTCATTTCGTTGAAGAATGCTATCAAGAAGGCAAAACAATTGTACGGCATCTATGGATTCCTTTTCTTATAGTAAGCAAAGTCTCATCCCTAATTAGTGATATTGTTCATAAGTCTTAAGTGGGATGCTAAGATTTGCTAAGTAACGGATAAAGCTCAAACAATTCATATGAAACTGCCTAATACTATAGCAGCATGAAATCGCGATTCTAAGGGTGTACGGTGCAATCTTTCTCAAGGATATCATATAGATTTTTCCCTACTTCGATCTATCGTTATGTAATTTGTCACAATTAACGTGTGTTAGAGGGATTATCAAGAGAATCGGCTCAGGTATGTTAAGGTTATCCCTTCTTTCCTTTTTGGCATGATCCATACGATACAAACGAAACATGCAAATGCACAACTTTCATAAATGACTCTACTCATAGAAGTACTAGAAGTGACTATGTTTTTGATTCCCAATGTGTCCTATTGTTCTATCATCTGTTCATGGGTCTCGAAAAATAAGTAAGTTGATAAAGTGTATTTCATGATATTAATCAATGGCATACTGATCTTATGACATTCCGAGAAATCTTATTAACGTACTTCTTATGCATTTCATTCATGTATACATGTATATTGACCCATGACTAGATGGCGTTATATACACGTATATTATATGTATATGGGATATGGGAAAAAGTTACGGTGTTATATACGCACCACCACCAGATCAGCTGGTATACGTTGATGATTTGCCCACAGTGGCCGAGATGATATGATGGGATGCCCTGAGAGGCTTGTTGATGTTATGAACACATATACCTATGCATGGTATGACATTTATATGCATACGCATGACATTATAAATATGAAATGATTCACAGAGCTATTCAGACTTACATGCTGAGTCTTTTACTCCATGTTTTTCTATGACTTTTATTTACTGATTTTTATTCCTTACATACTCGGTACATTATTTATACTGACGTCCCTTTTGCCTGGGGATGCTGCATTTCATACCTGTAGGTCCTGATAGATAGGTTGAGAGTCCTCCAAGTAGGGTATCAGCTCAGCGGAAGATGTTGGTGCGCTCCATTTGCTTCGGAGTTGCTTATTTGGTCAGTATGATTTGGACATGTATAGATTAGTATGGTGGGGCCCTACCCATACCTTTATGATATTTATGTACTCTTAGAGGCTTGTAGACAGATGTTATGTATACAAATACTTGTATAGCCTTGTCGGCCTATGTTTTGAGTATATTAAGGATCATGTCAGCCTTATAGGCCCGTACGTCATATGTATAAGTCTGTATATCAAGTTGGGTCACCCTATATTGAGTATTCCCTCATGATTTATTCAAGTCATCTCATGACAGCCTTTCTGGTTCATTTACCTATGGTAGTATGATGTGAAAAGATATATTACGTCGGTACTCGGTTGAGTAAGGTACCGGGTGCCCATCGCGGCCCATCGGTTTGGGTCATGACACCAATAATATATGAGCCACATGGATCTGCATAAAAATATGCAAAAGCATAGCATGGGTACACCACAACTGTACCCAGTAAGTATCAAAACTAACCTCGGTGGAGTAGTGACGAGGAATAACCAAGTCACACACTGGACTAAACAACTTGAACAAGTATAAATGTAGAACTAATAGGGAGCAATGTCTCTATAAAGGTAGGCATGATGACAATAATAATTAAATGCTTGTAATAGGAAGCTAAAAGCAACAATTAACAACAGGGAACAAACAGGTAATATCCCTGTAGAGTGAGCTGAACACAGTTCAAATCCGGTGAAACAAAATAAAGGAAAACAAGTGATAACTCAATAGCAACGACCGCTTTCACACCATGTTTATCTAAGAATTTTCTGAGGTACTAAACCTCAAAATCACAAATCACGGGTCCCTACTCGTGAACTCTAATCACTTGGCATCTTGTACCCACATTGTAATTCATAACAGCATGGATGACTCACGTGTCAGAGGAGTAACATTATCTAATATCTGCATGTACCACTCATATTCCAACAACAATAATGACTCATGACTGCACGAACAACTCACGTGTCAACAGGATAACTCTCACACAAGGCAAGTAACGTGAGTACATGTAAATAGTCAAAACATCAGGATTCATCTTCTTAAACTGATATAGGTGATTTGTTTACGTGTATGCTTGTGGAAGTGTTCTACCACAATTCAAGTCAACAGATAAGAGTAGAGACAATGAATGGCACATAAGAAACGATCACCACAAAATGTACAGTGTAATAACGACAACAATGAAATTGAAACAACTAATCGTACAACAAGATTAGCTACACAGAACTAGGAAAATAGTGCAACACGGAGAAATACAATTAATAGTATGCTAAGAAAAATAACAATCAAAGACAAGTACAAAAGAATGGGAAAATGTCAACAAGAGCCACTACTGAGGTACCACCTCGTAGTCTCAAATCACAAAATGAATCACAATATTTCCTTGTATCGCCGGGGGAGCCTTTAGATTTAGTTTTAAAAATTATTTTTCCCAAAATAGCACCCCGCACCTCAGAACCCGACCAAAATTACAAAATCCGAACACTCATTCAATAACGAGTCCAACCATACAAGAATTACTCAAATCCGGCCTCAAATCACCTTTCAAGTCCACAAAATTTAGTATCAGAAGTTTTCACAACTTCTTTCCCCCAAATTTCCAACTCAAATCACTAACTAAATGATGAAAATAGCAATGGATTCATGTAATATAGCCAAAACCGAGTTAGAATCACTTACCCCGATGATTTTCTTGAAAAACCCATGAACGATCGCCACAAACCGAGCTCTCTAGGTCCAAAAATAAAAAATGAGATGAAATCCTCATTTATATGGTACCACATCTGATCTCCCAAAGTTCTTACCGCATATTTTTTGTGTGGTCCGCATTTCCAAGTTCCACGGCCGCTATCCAAATTGTGCGGCCGCACTTCAGCAGTAACTGCACTACTAGGATTCAGTAAATTGATCATACCTTTCTGTACAAATGTTTAAATAATGAATGGTATAACTTTCTGAAAACTAGACTCAATGGCCTACAACTTTCATTTTTGGATCATCTCCAAATTCCTTATACGTTAAAAGATATAAGCATCCGAAGTCAGGCCATCAAACCTGCAGGTTCCACTGCAGGTGTCCGCACCTTTCTGCACTGCGGTCGCACATGGTCTTTGCCTCAACACTCCAAAAATGTGCCCTCCGAACTTCAACTACTCCAGAACATCATCAAAGTTCCAAAATGCCCAAACTTGTTCAAAACTCACCCGAAACACACCAGAGGTCCCCGGGACCCCATCCCAATATACCAACAAGTCCTAAAACACAATACGAACTTATCAAAGCCTCAAATCACATTAAACAATGTCAAACCTACAAATCGCACCTCGAATCAAACTTATGAACTTTCAAATCTTCCAACTTTCGAAACTCGTGCCAAAACATATCAAATAAAACCGGAATGACATCGAATTTTGCATGCAAGACCCAAAATAACTTAACGGAGCTAAACCAACTATCGGATCACAATCCGAGCCCGATATCAATAAAGTCAACTCCCGGTCAAACCTTTTAACCTTCCAAAACTTTAATTTTCCAATTTGTGCCAAAATGCATCAAATTACCCTACGGACCTCCAAATCCAAATCCGGGCACACGCCTAAGTCCAAAATCACCATACAAAGTTATTGGAATTGTCAAAATTCCATTTCGGAGTCATCTACATAAAAGTCAAATTTTGGTCAACTCTTACCGCTTAAGCTTTTAAAATAAGAATCCTTATTCCAAATTGATCCTGAATCATCCGAATACCGACCTTGACCACACACGCAAGTTATAACACATAATACGAAACTGCTCGAGACCTTAAGCCATTGAACGGGATGCAAATTCTCAAAACGGTCGGTCAGGTCGTTACATGGTATGATTGGACGGAGTCCCGGGTCGCTTGGGTGAGTTTCAGACCATTTTCTCATTGTTAAAAATAGCCATTAACAAACCAAGGTCCATTCTAAAGAGCCTTCAAGATATTTTTTTACTTTCTAAAATTTTATGATATAATAATCTTAGATCAGGTCTATAAGATTAAATATTCATTTGGCCTCCATAGATCAGATTTTTACTGTTGCGTAAATCTTGTACCAGATAACTTAATTTCTTTTTGAAGTACTGTTGCATAAAGATTTTACGAGATAACTTAATTTTAACCGAGTGCCTAAAGGGATAACAAATGTGTTTCCTATCTTCAAGGCTTAGTTGGAGACACTCGTCTTCTAATGATGTTACGCATGCACTTTCAGGGTTGAATTCATCAAGTATGGAGGATAATATTTCCATTGGCTGGTGATTTCAGTCTGAAGGAACGCGATAAACTATACACATTAATTTAGCGCATAAATCATAAAACGAGAACTTACTTATTCTTCGGAAAGCAGAAGCAAAAACGGATTGAATCGCGACTAGAATTACTGGTCGGCAGTGGTTGTCATGGTGTGTTGGAGCAACCCCCTATATCACAATCTAAACCCCTCGTCTGATATGGGAGAAGAGAATGTGGAAATTTACTTCTTAGAGTATTTTTTTATTGTACATAGTAAGTGTACTTATATAGGGAATATTAGGGTTAACTAATAACCCTATTGGGCCTTAAAGCACCCCTTATGGGTGGATCCAAAATTTCCTACATCTCCCGCTGACACATAATGGGAGTGCTCATCTAATTTGAGAAACATTTTCTCATCTCCTCAATCATTCATATAGTGAAGTAGACCGTGCGACCAGCATACTGTGAGAGCTAAGTTCTATACATCTGTTAGGAGTATATAGCCTCTTATCGAGTCAAACCTGCAAGTAGATCATGAAGTATGCAGTACCCTAGATCATATGAATCACATTTGATATACTCTCATTATCTCATATATCATTATTTCTTGTATTCATAATCATAACTCATAAGTTATAACTGGTGCACCGGTGAACACAAATAAATCACATTCCAACCGTGATCTTCCTCTTCTCACAATCCCCTTAACTTTAGTTTGATTGCTTTTCTAGATATGCTCCGCTAGACCGAATCTGTGTACATGGTCCTTTGGAAACACACTAAGAGAGCTAACATCACACTACGTCTCAAGTATTTGATCGGAGTCCCTGAGGATACAAAATCTTGATCCATCATAAAAGCTTCGGGTCTCACACAATAATAAGTTGAGAATGGACTTATGTTAACCCAATTGGTCAACATTAGCACACATGATATGAAACACGTGCTACAACATTTTCTCCTTTTTCTCAAAGAGCATATGTCTTTATCTCATAAAGAATGTTGTACGGATGATATTTAGATACCATAAGTATCTAAATTTGAGTTCTTTGATCTACAAAATCATATTTAACTCACATATGGCTCACAAAGTAGACCAGGTGAATGTTTTTCACCCTAATGACCTTATGTCATTGTTTAAGCGACATTCTGATTTTTAGCAAATAGCTCTCAAATTATCCTTACGATAATTTTGCTTAAAATCATGTCTCATCTCCTCACATCACTAAGATAAGGAGGCGGTTTCCTGTGTGAGAAGGCCAACCTCTTGTCTACCCGACATACTTATAAAAATAAGTGAACAAAAAAAGCACATAACATTCAGTAATATAAATATGTATGTATGTAAATCAACTTTATTGATAATCAAAGAACATCATTTTTGTGAACACGGAAAAATGAATAACAAAATGAAGAATATCAAAGTGTACACAAGCCTTGAGACCTAGTGTGTCTCAAAAATGCATCTCTAGACAAAGGCTTAGCCAATGGATCTGCTAACATATCTTTTGTAGACACATACTTCACATTCACTACCTTGCGTCTAACTATGTCTCTCACATAGTTATACTTGATAACTATGTGTATGGCTTTACAATGAAACTTAGGGTCCTTGGTAGAGGATATTGCAGCTTCACTGTCACAGTAGACTAACACTGGTTCAGCATTTTCTGCGATATCCAACAACTGTTCCAAGAACTTTTTCAACCAAACAGCTTCTTGTGCTGATGATACGAGAGCCACGTATTCGGCTTCCATCGTAGATAGTGATACACATGATTGTTTCTTAATACTCTATGATATGGTGCCATCACTGAGTAAGAAAACATATCCTGAGGTAGATTTCCTTTTGTCTAGATCTCCTCCATGATCATCATCACTGTATCCAACTAATCGCAGATCCTTGTTGCCTTAGTAACAAAGGTCATAATCAGCAGTTCCCTTTAGATATCTCATGATCTTCTTTACTGCTTGCCAATGTGCTAAACCTGGGTCGGGTTGATACCTACTTACCAAGCCAATTGCTTGACAGATATCTGGTATATTGCATACCATAGCATACATTAGACTTCTGACTGCGCTCCTATAAGGAACTGGGATCATTCTTTCTATCTCTTTAGGAGTCTTAGGACACATCTGACTTCCCAAGGTATGGCCTTTACTGATAGGAGTTTCAACGGGGCGATTATTTTGCATATTCAATCGTTCAAGAACTTTTCTAATGTAATTCTCTTGTGAGAAATATATTAGTTTCTTTGGACGATCTCTTGAAATCTTAACTCCAAGAATATACGCAGCTTTACCCATATCATTCATCTCAAATTGGGATGATAACCATGACTTTATCTCGGTTATAAATTCCTTATCATTTCCAGCTATAAGTATGTCATCTACATACAATGTTAAAATCACAAGCTTGTTTCTTAATCTCTTAGTATAAATGCAATGGTCTTCATTCATCATGGTAAAATCATAGAATATAAGAACATTCTGAAAGCGTATATGCCACTGCCTTGAAGATTATTTGAGGCCATAAATAGACTTTAAAAGTCTACAAACCTTTTGTTTGTGGCCCTTTTCAATAAAACATTCAGGTTGTTCTATATAGATTTCTTCATCTAGTTCTCCATTGAGAAAGGAAGTATTTACATCCATCTGATGTAATTCAAGATCCAAGCTTGCAACAATAGCTAGAACCAAGCGAACAGAGGTAAATCATACAACAGGCAAGAAAGTCTCTTCATAGTCTATTCGTTTCTGCTGTGTATACCCTTTCGCAAATCAGTCGCGCCTTATATCACTCAACTGTGCCACCGGCCTTGAGCTTAATTTTGAGAACCCATTTGCTCCCAATTGCTTTGCGTCCTTTAGGGAGGTCAACTAGTTCCCAAACTTTGTTGACTCTCATAGACTCTACTTCATTTCTATTTCTTTTGTCAATTTATCCTTAGAAGAGCATGAGAGATCCTCTTTTAGATTTTTAGGCTCGTTTTCTTCTTGTAGGAGCATCATAAATAGTTCACTGCCTTCAACATCAAATCGTCGGTGGGGTATCTTTTTACGAGAACCACGTCTTATTTGTGATTCATCATTGGTCTCATTTGGATTAATATTGCTCCCACCTGGATCAAGAACATTCATCCTACTCCCACTTGGAATAAGATCTGTGACCATCTCGTTCCCACTTGGAACAAGATCCATTTGGTCACTTCCACTAAATGTAGAAAGTTCACTTTCATTTGCATCTGATTATGAAGGAGGTCTTTGATGAGAAACTAATTCATCATGTGCGAAAATTCTCCCACTCGAATGAAGTGATCCTTGTACTTCTTGATCCATTATCTCAAATAAGGTTAGGTCTTGACCTACCTCTCCCTTCTTAGGGAACTCATCCTCTAAGAATGTGATATCTCATGATTCAAACTCAGTTACACTCCCACTGTCTTGCTGACCTATAAACACATAACCCTTTGAGGTTTCGGAGTATCTTATAAAGATATTTTTCTTTCCCCTGGGCCCAATTTGCCATATTTGTGAGTGGAATCATGTGTATAAGAAGCACAATCCCAATGTCTTAATATACTCAGGTTGGGTTGTCTTCCAGTCCATACCTCGTATGGAGTAGTTGTAACTGATTTTGTAGGCACTCGAATAAGTATAAAGGTGGCATTAAGCAATGTATCACCCCAATAACTAATTGGGAGGTTAGCTTGTGCCATCATTGACCTAACCATTTCTAGGAGCATTCTGTTTCTTCTCTCCGCAACACCATTTTGCTATGGAGTATTTTGGATAGTCAACTGATGAACGATTCCCTTTTCATCACATAAATTATTAAACTTGGTTGATAAGTATTCACGACCACGGTCAGTTCGAAGAGCTTTTATCTTCTTGTCTAATTAATTTTTCACTAAGCTCATATAGCGTTTAAAGCAACTTATTGCTTCTCATTTATTGGAAATTAAATAGATATAACTGAAACGGGTATAGTCATCAATAAATGTTATGAAATAACTTTCTCCATGCCTAGCCCTAACATTCATAAGCCCACAGATGTCGGAATGGACTAATTGCAAAGGATATTCAGCTCTAGTCGCCTGATCAAAAGGTTTTCTTGTAGATTTTTCAGCTAAACAATTTACACATGTGGACAATTCCACATGTTCAATATTGGAAAGCAAACCTTGTTTTGCTAACCTTTGCATTCTTTGTTGGCCAATATGACCAAGTCTACCATGCCATATGTTTACATCACTATCATATTTATGTGAAGAACCAAACATAGAAAAACTAGCATTATTATTAAATGAATCATAATTCAAATCCATAATAATTAAACCTCCGGTCACATGACCAAAACCAAATAAAGTTGAACCAAAAGTCAACTTCGCATAATTGCCATGACAAAACAAGTCAAATCCTAGCTTAAGCAAAACTGAAACTGAAATAACATTTCGGCGAATTGTTGGTGCAAAGAGAACATCATGTAGTATTAGGTCTCTACCACCACGCAGGGCTAACTTGCATGTACTGATCCCTTCAATAGCAACTTTATTGTTGTTGCCCACATATATCCACTTTGCTCCACATAGAACTCACCGAAATTCAACAAAGGCACTGCGTTCCCAGGCTATGTGGTCTGTTGCTCCTGAGTCTACAATCCATAAAGGATTTAGATTTAATTACAAAAATAGAACTAGAAACACAAAGTTCACTAATTCGAGCATCGTGAAATACCTTTATAGGAGGCTCAGAGAAATCTCTGGCATAGTGACCCTTTTGTCACAATTATAGCATTTTACTTTAGCAACTTTGACACGTTTGGGACGTCTGTTCTTGCCTTTTTCAGTCTTTGCTCTTTTAGCAGACTGAGCTGGCTGAGATTGAGGTGGCCCTCTCTTCTTTCCCCAGCTCCTTTTCTTTGAATCACTCTTGGTTTTGGAGATTGTTGCCATGTGCAACTCAGCTATTGGCTTTGCATCCTCAAGTCGTTCCTCCTTTAACTCAAGGTGTCTCCGGACATCTTCTAGAGTTGTGATTCGCTCATTATGGGTCAAATACATTTTCATATGATCCCAAGAACTAGGTAAAGAGTGTATGACAGCTTTAATTTGTTGCTCATCAATCAACACATGACCAGCATCTTTCAACTCTCCGATCAAATTTGTCATTTGCCTCATATGTGTTTTCATTGAATGTTCAGGGCGTTTCTTATATGAATCAAATTTGATCGTTAAGAATCGCACAGCCTTGCAGTGGAACAAGTACCAAACCTTTTCCTCAAAGCATTCCAAAGATCCATAGCTTTTTGGTGATCCTTAAACTCTCTTAGAATGTCATCATCTAAGGTGCTCAACAACGTAATGCGAGCAATGGAGTTCTTTTTCTTCCAACTGTCATAGGTTTCACCCTCACACCTATGCTGAGGAGTGTTGCCTTCCCCAGGCTCATTCATGACATTGTTAATGGCCTCCAGAGCCTCTTGCTCCTCTAGCACATATTGGACTTTCAAGCTCCAGGTTTTATAGTTGTCACCATTGAGTTTTAACCCTTTGTTGAGCTCAGCAACAATATTTTCCGAAATAGTAGTCACTCTTTAACAAAATAAAAAATATTATGAGGATCATATAAAAATAAAATTAAAACGCAAGGTACAATGTTCAACAAACATACATATTATGATACTAAGCATCAATTGATTAAGTTAATAAACACAAATATTAATCATGGAATCGAAAGTTCACTATGTTCCCAATCATCATCCAAAAATTAAAATATTATGAAAATTAACATATTCAATTATCTAGCTAAGCGTCTTAATCATGTTTAAGACAACATAATTATCTAACATGATTTTATAATCCCATGTGGATCATAAGTTAACAAATAGCTTATATTAGCATGCAAATAAAATTAATGTCAAACTAATTAACATTTATTAAATGCTATTCAAATTCACATAAAATTTATGTTAATGTTAGACTAATTAACATATTAAACATGTTAAACAAATTAACAAGTATTCCTAATATTAATCTAATTTATATCATGCTCAACAAATTAACATAAAACATGTGTTAAACTAATTAACAAGAATAATGTTAAACAAATTAACATTCCAAGCATGTTAAACAAATTAACATTCCAAGCATGACCCGGGAGCGTTTCGGCGCCTATTGTGGAAGGTTGGCATTTTGGAAGAATTTTATAAATCTGAGCTGAAGTGCATTTCAATGATATCGATGTTCGTTTGGGATTCTGAATCTGGGAATAGCTCCGTATGATGATTCCGGTCTTAGGAGCACATCCGGAAGTGGATTTGGAAGTCCGTAGGTCATTTTGGGGTCATTTGGGCGAAAGTTGGAAATTTGGATAATTTTAAGAAGTTTGACCGAGAGTGGACCTTTTGATATCAGGGTCGGATTCTAATTCCGGAAGTTGGAGTAGATTTGTACTATCAATTATGACTTTTGTGCGAAATTTGAGGTCAATCAGACGTGATTTGATAGGTTTCGGCATCAATTGGAGAAGTTTATAGTTTCAAAGTTTATTAAGTTTGAATTGGAGGGTGATTCATAGTTTCGATGTTGTTTGGCATGATTTGAGGCCTCGACTAAGTTCGTAATGTATTTTGGGGAATGTTGGAATATTTGGTTAAGGTTTTAGGGGCCTCGGGTGGGTCCCGGATGGTTAACGGAGCAAGTTTTGGACTTAAGGAATGGCTGAAGTGCACCAGTTCTGGTGTAATCGCACCTGTGCAAGTTTGACCGTAGGTGCGTGACCGCAGAAGCGAGGAAAAGATCGCAGGTGCGATTTGGGTGAAGCTAGGCAGCGACCACAGGTGCGAAAGGTCGTCACCACCTGTGAGGTCGCAGAAGCAGAGGTGCGTCGCAGGTGCGAGATTGGAAGAAGAGCCTGGGGGCACAGGTGCGGAAGCATATCCGCAGATGTGGATGCGCATGGGAGACCGCATATGCACATGGGAGACCGCATATGCAAAAATGTGCTGGAAGCCCTGGATCGCAGAAGCGATTGGAGGTCCGCAGAAGCGGGACTGCGGATGCGGGGAAGGCACCGCAAGTGCGAAAATCGCCTGGGCAGTGAGGTTTTTAAAAGACAGGATTTGGCCTTTTTCCTCCATTTTTCTTTTGGATGGGCGAGTTTTGGAGCTCTTGGAAGGGGGATTTTCATCATCTATGTCAAGGTAAGTGATTTCCAAATATTGTGAGTTAAATACATGGTTTATATAAGGATTTAAACATGGAAATTAGTACAAATTTGGGATTTTGAAAAAAAAATCTAGAAATTAGTATTCTTGGATTTTGATCACGGATTCGGCATAAAATTGAGAATAAATTATATATTTGAGTTCATAGTACTATGGGTAGTGTTTGTCTTCGAATATTTTTGAAATTCGGACACGTGGGCACGAGGGTTGCTTTATCGATTTTTCGATCGGAGTTAGAAATTATTATAAATTGATTAATTATGAGTATTAGAGTACATTTTGATTGGGTTGCATCTTAAATGACTAGTTTCAGAGCGTTGGGCATCTGTTTGAGTTGTTAGAAAGACTTGGGAGCCGATTATAGAATTTCGGAGCGAAGTAAGTCTCCTTTCTAACCATGTAAGAGGGAAATAACCCCATAGGTAAACTAATACGATATGTGCTTCTATTTGTGGGGGGCTACGTACGCACGAGGTGATGAAAGTCCGTGCGTAGCTACTATTATGCTAAGTCAGAGTAGTGTAGGACCCAAATCATACTGAACTTGGTAAATAAATTTTTAAAAGGTTAAACTTCGTTTTCCTTGACCGTTAAATGAGAATTGACATTTCCTTGGATAATTGCTCCTTAAAGAATTCTTGATTGACTGTTGAATGTGTTTATTTTTTGTGGAGTGGGCTGAACGTCGCGACAAATTAAATAGATGCATCTATGGTTCGCGTCGTTCGACCCTCGGCAGTGCACGGTTAAAATATTATGTTGGAGCGGGTCGTACGACCTCGGTATGATTGCGCATGATTTAATTGATTTCTTTGGAAGTTACAATAAATGATATTTCCTCCTTGGCCTGAGATAAATTGTTAAATAATGAAAAATAAATTTGGAGGTTTCTTAATTATACAAAAACTGCTTACTTACTTAAAAATATTGAGCTTGCAACCATTTTATATAAAATCCATGCTTAATTATATTATTGATAATTTTATTTATAGCCCATACTAAGTGTTGAAGTCGATCCTTCATCACTACTTCTTCGAGGTTAGACGGGATACTTACTGGGTACGCGTTGATTTACGTACTCATACTATACTTGCTGCACATTTTTGTGCAGGTACATATATGTTTAGTGGCCTTGTGGGCGCAGAGACGCGGTTATGGCGGGGACTTAGGTGAGCTGCATTTTATACTATGATCCGCAGCCAGTAGAGTCTCCTTCAGAGTACTTACATATTTCCTGTCCAATTTGTATTCCGGACAACTATTGTATTTTATTTTATATTCCTAGTTAATGCTTATGCACTTGTGACACCGGGTCTTGGGATGATTATGGTTTGTTCTGTATTGAATTTGTTAAAAGTATTATTATTTACTCTGTAAATCCCCATTCTTTACTATTTAAAATGAAGGAAAATATGATTTCAAAAGTAACAAAAAGAGAACCCAATTAAGTATTTATTGTTGGCTTGCCTGACAGTGGTGTCCGGCGCCATCTCGACCTTTATGGATTTTGGGTCGTGACAACATATCGGAGCATTAGGTTCACTTAGGTCTCACGAGTTATGAGCTAGTCTAGTAGAGTCTTTTGGATCGGTACGGATACCTCTGTACTTATCTTTGAGAGGCTACATGACTGTTAGGAGCACTTCCCTTCTTGATTCCCCATCGTGCGATTTGATTCCTTTGAGGCTTATGCCTTCATTTCCTTCCTATTCGATCTTATGTGACGTGAAGCACCTGCTATAAATTGGGAATTGAGGAATTTTAATGGTACTACATATGTGGTGCAGGATGTTTCTCCCTGCGTATTTGATTGGGTTATTGTCGTGGCCTTGCGGAAGGTCGTTCTGTTATTGCAGCCCAGTATCAGTATTACCTAAAGTTTTGAGGTTTGGGCATTGAATTTTTTGACGATTCGTGTGTTGCTATCGCACCGTGTTTGTGTAATGGTAGGATGTTTGTCTATACGTCGAAGCAGTGAATGACTTGGAAGGAGGTTTACTCAGGGTATGATTCAGAGATCCAGTATTTTATTTCCGGCGAAGGAAAGGCAATCGGACTATGAATGTTCAGGTTTGGTTTGACGGAGTAACGAGACTTGGTATTTAGAGCATCGTGGAATTTTCATTTGTGATGTGGTGTCGTCGCCCTGGGTTGAATGTGTTAAGTTCGCCGATGTTATGGTCTTCATCAATTTTTCTTCGGGGCAGGGTAGTGTGAAATAGTACTGGGGAAGCGGCTGTCAGAGATTGCAGTGTGCGGTGGTTCAGGACTCAATCGGTGGTTCGGGTGTTTAGGGCTCAAGGAAGATGATCTTCATAAAGGTTAAAGTTGGTAGCGATTGATTGGTTCAAATTCTATAGAGGTAGATTTTGATTTAAGCCAACAACTGGGTAGCAAAGGATGAGGAAGCTCATGTGAGAAGTGTCTTGTCGCGATTAAGTTTCTAGAAGGCCAAGTATGAGAAGAAGAAATCGAGTAGTTGCTTAAAGGAGAGGGTTTGACCAAAGTGGGAGAGTGGCAGAGTAGCATATGGGTTCTGTGGTAAGATGATTACGTGCCTTGAGAAAGTTTAGAGTGATTTGGAACTCATGGTGGACAGTGACTAAGTCTACGAACTTAATTTGGAATATTGGCTGCTATACGGAGAAGGGTTGGATACGACGGAAAGGAGTTGCTTGATATGAAGAAGGATATAACAGGACTTTAGATTGGGATGTATTGTCGCACCTTTAATTGATGTCCATAAGGAGTGAACGGACTCGTACCGCTGGTGAATGAGCACATGCTAAGGATGGATTACTGATTTCGTAGTAATTGTACTAAGTGCAACGACATTAGATGATGTCGGCATGGAGTTTCCACAGGCGGGTTATCTCTGTGAGCAGGTTAGCGGTTGCATGGTATTGATGAAGCTTCTACAAAGAATTTTTACTGACTATTCAAAAAGAGGTTGAATATGTGCATGTGGCTAGTGATTCAGAGTGTTCATGAAATGGAACATAAGGATTTAGAGGAATTTGGCGGATCGATTGCGCAAGGTCATGTCAGTAAGGAAGAAGGAGTCTTGGTAGGTTCCAGGGTCATGTAAAGGTAGCTTCAAGCTTAAGTGGGAGAGCCCAACCGCCTGCAATTTGATTGCATGGTTATCTACTTGTGAGGGTTCTGGTTAGCAACATATTGATAGGTTATTAAGCCTAAGGAAAGAAAACATCAGTGGCAATTTGAGCAAAGGATTTGAGGAATGTACGCTATAATTGGCCTTATCGATTCCTGCTCAGGCTTTGGGAAGACTCAAGATTTATGCTTCGTGTAGAGGTGAGTTACAAGGAATGTGATTTAGCCAGGTGCTTCTTTGAGAGGGTGTTCATGTGCCAGCAGGGCCTTGGAGTTTGATCATAATTGGGAACAAGTCAGAGTGGGTGACTCTCCACAATGGTTCTAGTNGCCTTATCGATTCCTGCTCAGGCTTTGGGAAGACTCAAGATTTATGCTTCGTGTAGAGGTGAGTTACAAGGAATGTGATTTAGCCAGGTGCTTCTTTGAGAGGGTGTTCATGTGCCAGCAGGGCCTTGGAGTTTGATCATAATTGGGAA
>AWOL01S0109091.1:0-15206 GCA_000715115.1 Nicotiana otophora
CCCAACCCTTTAATGAACCCGGTCGCGACCCATTTTAAACGACCCGCCTCACTCCCCTTTCGATCTTGGCCGTTGATCTCAAATGATCAACGGTCCATAATAATCCCCTACCTCTCCTTATAACCCCTCAACCCCAAACCCTAACTTCATTTTACCCGTCCGTCGCCCCCAAATCCTCTCGAAGCTTCCCTTCTCCTCACAAACCCTAACTGTCGCCTCTCCAATCTTTTCCAAATCAGAGTAAATCATGGATTCTCTATGTGATTTATTTGCCTTTTACGCGTTATCTCGTTGTTACTTGCAAGATTATGGTGTTACTTTGTACTTGCCTAAACATGGCAACTACTACCTCTCTAAGTCTATCCGAATGAGTCCTATTTCTTGAATCTAGACCGTATTGCGTCTACACACGTCTAATTCTACACTGTGCGAGTCCGATTTCGTTTTGGATTTCTGCTGATTTACACTTTCCCTAAAAAACTATGGTTTACCGGATTTCTTTCTTCAATTAATTTCAAATTAATTTGCATGTTGTCTTCCCTTATTTGTTGCTTAATTTACTCTGTTTCCTTATGTGCTTGCTCGATTTTTGACTGCTATATAACCCCCTCCCCATCCCCTTTTGAGGCGGACCAGAATCGCTAGACTTCCACTAAATATTGGAGTTATTACTCTATTGTTTTCTTATTCTCTTATTTTATACTTTGATTCTTGGCCGGCTGAAAGTCAAGGCCACCGGGATTCGATTTTTAACCCCTTTCTCAGTGCAAGCACTGTCCGGGGTTCATTTGAAGCCCTTGGGAACTCTAATGCACTACGATTATGGATTCTTGCTCTTTGATATTCAGAAGTACTGTGGAATTTATCCTTTATTGTTGTCTATTTAATTAGTAAGTCTCTTGGCTTTACGATTTTTATTCTTTTGTGTTTATGTCATGCATATTTATCCCTCTGATATTTTCATGACTTAGTGTGTTTCTGGGCTCTCTCTCTGTGTGTAACCTTGTTAGTATTGAACTTGTTTTTAAATATGAACCTCTCCTAGAACTTGATTTCATATAATGCTACCAGTTCTGGGATATGTCTTTGCCTAATTTGAATAATTTGGACTCTCTTAAGTTGGTTTAGTTAATGTATTGGTGCCTGAATGTTCATATTTGCTGCTAGACATGAGTATGCTTTCCTACTTTGTTCTGAACCTCTGTAATGAATGCCTCGTAGTTGTAATGTGTTATAATCTGTGTTAAGACCTTCACTATTAACTATGTCCTACTCCTTTGCTATTATGTCACTCAACATGTCTTAATTTGCTTAATTCTATATCCTTAGTAATTGTTCGAAACCTTTAGAGTAGCTATTTCAACTTGTGTTTTCCTGCCATGTTTGATACTGTTAGCATGTCTGTCCTTTGAAACTATAATGGGTACTTAACATAATTGGTATCCTTAAGTTGGTACTCTACTCAGACTTGTTTGGTATTACTCACCTTTGTATGTTAATCTTGCAACACCAGGAAACTTGACTCTTCTTTAATTCTTAATGTGTTTCTACCAACATGTTAATTCTTGCTAAGTGTTGAACCTGCTTCTAAGTCTTGTTGACCCTCTTAATTAACATGTTCTGCGTTTAGACAACCCTGCTATGCCTGTTTTTTAAAATACAAGTATGTCTCTTAATCGTAGCTCTCTCACTCTCTTTGTTATCTACATTATTCTGAATCTATCACTCTTGGTCGGCTGAAAGGCAAGGCCACTAAGACCCTCTCTATTGACCTCTCTAGTGTAAGCAATGCTCGGGGTCCATTTGAGACTCTTGTGAACTTTGACACGCTAGCACTTGAGGTTCTTTGGCCATTCTCTTTACTACTAAAACCTGAGCTATCTTCGACACTCAGTTCTGTCCCCCTTCTGTCTACTGAATCTGCAAATTGGTTTGTTTAAGTTTGGGTCATATGGTAAATCTGTGACTGTTTGGTTTGGTTTGAGTTTCTCTACGGCTTCTGGGTTGTGCGGATGGATATAGCTCCTTGTTGGGATATGGGTGTGCTAATTGGTGAAGAAAGAGTTTAGTTGAAGCCTTGGCAATGCTGAGTATCTCTTTTGGCCCTACTTTGGGCCTACTGTTATTGCTTGTACAACATTTGATATTATATTCATTACTGGGTCTTTAATAATTCTGTAAGCAATAATTGGGGTGTTAGTGAAATTGGGAAATGGGTATATTCTAATGTTTTCATGAAAAGGGTAGAAAGCATGCCTAATCCTTGGATTTGGTGGGAAAGTCAGGAATAATATGAACGAGAATCTTTATAAAAAGGTAGCCTTTGTGTTTTTATCCGAAAGGGAGTCATTTTCTCCANATCTTCTCCAAAGTCTCCTTATCTGAAAAATATTACATGCCCTTATCATTGTCTCTTATTTCTATATATATGGGCCCATTTTCTTAGAAAACCCTAATAGTACAAACACCAGGAATATTCCCCTTTTTAATACCCTATTCTGACAAATTTGTCGTTACAAGTCTTATCACTAATAATCGATCTCGACCTCCCTTTATTGACATTTTGACTGTGATCTCTATTGAAATCTCTACCACTGCTTATATGGACACCGCGACCATTAATCTCGCTATGGCTTAGGCGCGCTCGACCGATGACATTCATTAAAGCCATTTTATGCTAAATATTCCAAGAGCAAATTTTTGACCTATACAGTTAGTCCCTCCGCTTATTAAGGCCAAGGTCGGGCGGCCTTGGCAAGCGGACTCTGTTTGTCGTTGTTGATTAAATCAGGCGTGCAAGTTGGGTAGCGGTACTTTAGGCGAGGTGGTAACATGACTTTTCGTAAGTTGCAAGCTTTGGGGATGCGTCTTTTCAGAATGATATCATGACATCATGCGTCATTTGGACGTGTTTTCCTAATGCTCTGCGTCGTTTCTTGCGCCTCTGCCGTTTTGATATCTGCGCTGGATAATGATGGCTTGAGTTTTTGGTTTTGGTGCTCGAACTCTTACAAATAGGGATCTGAGTCCATTTGTGTTTGTTTTGCATTCATCTGATATAGAATCCCCTGCGTTTGTCTATTTCATTTTCCATATTGAACCCTAGTCTTTATTCTGCTTCGTCATTGCATGCCCATTCCTCTAGTTGTAGTGAATGTTGCTTCCAACTTCTGTGCTTTAGACATCCTCCTTCAAGACCATGGTTAACTCAATTTCTGGCTCCGGTGCGGAGTCTACTCCTGCTCCTCTGGCGGTGCGTATGCCTCTTCACGACGACATCACTTCTGCTGCCCTCGAGGATGAAGGGTTCCCTACGGTGGAGGAAATAATTCCTCGTAGTGAAAAACGTAGATCTGATTTCTCGAAGTTACCCGAGGACGGCCCTGAGGCCTCGGAATCGTTGATGAATGCGGTTGCTCTTGCTGATTTCAGGGCGAAGTTCAAATTCTGGCCCACATCGATCTGGTCCTGGCGGGGCGCGACGTGGTGCAGATTCATCGCCCCATAAACTGCACGTTCTACGCATATCCGTTCTATGTAGGCTACTCATTTCCCCTTCTCCCATTAGTGGAGGAATTTTGCCGCTACTACGGCGTCTTACCAGCCCAACTTTCACCTTATATCTACAAACTTATCCGCATGTTGATAAAATACGCGGAATTGACTGGCCGTAGGATCTTTCTTCACCACCTGATGCACCTTATTGCACTAATTTCTATATAGGGACGATGTTGCATCTTCTCCATCAATAAAGTAAGCGTTTGGTAGTGAAGATGGACGGTAAAGCAAATCATCGATTCTGGCTCAACTACTTCTACGTCAAGACCGAGGACGGGTTCCCAACGCGAATGGATTTCCTAAGGCATGGAATTATGCCCGTAAGTATCTTTTGCTAAGCGGTTAATTTGCCCACTTTGATTGTAGCCTAACATTCTACCTTTTTCCTCGTTTAGCAGAGACTTCACCCTCTCTTTTGGTTGCAGATATTCACGATTGGGTTAGCAGGGTCTTGCCTCACACAGTGAAGATTCGTGAATAGCCGGACTTTATCAAGAAGTTCGGGCCCAAGCTTTCAGTGACCGGTGAGTTTGTCCGTCCGTATTCATCTATACAGTGATATTTTACATATGTCGTTCTTACCTTGTGTTCGCTTACACATTACGACTTTAAGTAAGATTTGATGTTCTAATCTCTTTTGCAGCACGAGGGTCTTCGAGGAAACAGAAGGCTCCTGCTCCAACATTCCGCAAGAGGAAAGTCATTTCTATTCTTTCTGCTACGGTGAGGCCTGCTCGGTCGTCTACTACTTCCTCAATGGGGCTTTTGGCTTCCCTTCTCTATCATCTAATTGACGAGGACGATGAGGAAGGATCGTCGTCGAATGATGAAAATTTGCTTCCTCGCGAGAGGCGATCTGTAGATATCGACGAGGGAGCTATCAGTGTGGGGAGTTCAGCGATGGAGGATTTCGTCATCAGAGAAACAACAACCATAGAACTCAGAGATGATGCCGAGCTACTTTTCACAATTCTACTATCATCGGGGGCCGAGGGATGTACGTTGCTCGCTGAGGCCGAAATGGACTTTGAAGGGTCGTTGGCGAGAGTCCCTGATTCCCTACAAGGGGGTGAGCGATCAACCACGTTACCAGCCAAGGATCCTTCCTCTTGAGTTGACACGAAGGAAGAAAGTGTAGCTGAAGAGGGTTACAGACGGGCTCTGATATGGACGCCGAGGAGGTTAGGATGATGGGAGAGGGACCCACCCGTCTCGAGGTGAGATTGGAGGGGACCACACAGACTATTGCGATCTCTCTGGACCGGGATCTGTTAGTTAATACGGAGGACGTGGTCCCTTCTCTTGATCCCCTCTGTTCCGATATAGAGGGTAAGACCCTCGAGAAACTGAAGGACTCCACTTTATCTAAAAGCATAGCCGGCCTTGCTCTTAGGGTAAGTTTGGTATTTCATTTTTATGTTCGTTTTTCATGTTGAATCCGATTTTGTTCTTACTCGCTCTGGCTTTCTTTTTAGACCGTGATCCTGGAGATCAAAAGTTCCAGTTGAGAGGAGAGGCATAATGCCATTTTCCAAAAAATGGAGTGGAAATATCGCGGGTATCGTGATAAACACCGCGAGCTTTGTAGGTGACTTGGTGGTAGTAGCAACTTCCGGGCTCTCCGAGACAAGCTAAAGGAGAAGGATGATGAATTAGTGAAGGTCATTGGAAAATATAGTTAGCTCGAGGGGGCGTTGAAGGACAAAGAAGGGGAGCTCTAGGTGAGCAGGGGAGTCGAGACCCAATGCGCCGACCATCAGGCCCAAGTCATCTCATTGTGCGCCGAGCTGGAGGAGTGTCAACTCTGAATCGTCGCTTTGAGTGGCGAGGTCGCTGAGAAGGTAGCAGGTTTGGAGAAGGAAGAGTCGGCCCAGTTATCAGTTGCGAGAAAAGCGGAAGCTTTAGAGGACACGATCCGCGTTCTCCGTTCTGAGCGGGATTGCGCTTTGGAGACGGCTAGGGTCAGAGAGGAGTGGATTGATGAGTGGATAGAGGAGTTAGAAAAAGAGGTTGCGGGGCTTTGTGATCGAGTTGTTGCCCTTGAGGCCGAAAAGGCACAGTTAATGGCTCATCCGTCCTCATCCCACACTTTTACTTTTCCTGATGTTCCTCAGGATCTGTACGAGGAATGGATTCACGCAGAGGCCCAACTGGATATATTCAGGGATTTGATGGAGGCGAGGGCTATTTCAGAAGCCGACTTTGAGAATGCAGGTGCTAAGGCACGTAAAGCTCGATTTGCTTGTGGCTATGACCCCGCTACACCAGAAGTTGGTGATGACGAGGAGGGTGCGGGCGTGGACCGAATTGACTAGGATGCCTGGTACGAGGGATGAATATCCCGTTGGCGATGGCGATGAGGTGGGTGAAGACGGTCTTAATGATCAAGCGGGTGACGCTGCTGAGCCGGGTGGTGATTAGTTCTTTTTTGTCATAGCCGCGGGCATGTGAACATTTTGTAGGCGAGCAACCTTTGTAAAGAATATTCTTAATGAAGTGTTAGCTTTGTTGTTCGTACCTTACTTCTTTTCTTTGTTCGGATTTGTGTGTTTTTCTTATTTTATTTCCCGATTGCCTTTGTCGTAATAGACTTGAGTGGGTTGAACGGTGTTGAAGGTAGACTTCATTTGGTTAAGGACGTGGTCCGAGTAGGTAGTAATTTGAAAAGAGGCCAAATGTACTTTAATTAATTGAGGTCATGGGCCGAATAGGTGTTAACTCGAACGAGGTCGAACATAACCTTTAATTAATTGAGGTCGTTGGCCGAATAGGTGTTAATTCGAATGAGGTCAAATGTAACCTTTAATTTAGGTGTTAATTCGAATGAGGTCGAATGTAACCTTTAATTAATTGAGGTAGTGGGCCGAATAGGTGTTAATTCGAACGAGGTCGAATGTAACCTTTAATTAATTGAGGTCGTAGGCTGAATAGTTGTTAATTCAAATGAGGTCGAATGTAACCTTTAATTAATTGAGGTCGCGGGCCGAATATGTGTTAATTTGAATGAGGTCGAATGTAACATTTAATTAATTGAAATCGTGCGTCGAATAGGTGTTAATTCGAACGAGGTCAAATGTAACCTTTAATTAATTGAGGTTGTAGGCCGAATAGGTGTTAATTCGAACGAGGTCGTATGTAACCTTTAATCAATTAAGGTCGTGGGCCAAATAGGTGTTAATTCGAGCAAGATCGAATGCAACCTTTAATTAATTAAGGTCGTAGGTTGAATGGGTGTTAACCTTTACTTGGAGAGTAGAGATAAACTTTCATGTACTCGTGCTTTATTCATACTTTTGGAGAGATTTACATATTTTTCGGGTGCTGGCTGTTAGTTTAGTCACAGTCCCGGTCTATCTAGTCCCTTCATTGGTCGAGATGGAAAGATAGTGAGAGATTGAGCAATGAACTGATCGGCCGGTGCTTTCCATCTGTGCACTTCAATTCTGAAGTATCCCCGTCACCACCTCGTTAAAAACCTCCTCGAGAAAACCTATTTGGGACAAACCGCGAGCGAGGGAAAAAGAGTGCGACTTTGGGGACCTTGTCCTTTTAAAAGTTGAAGTACTTGAGGCGCGTAATGTTTTAGTTGTTTGGTAGTCTCTTTTCTTCCATTGTTTCTAGTGTGAATGACCCTTTGCTTGTTGTTGCCGTGATTTAGTAGGGGTCATCCCGTTTGTTCCCAATTTTCCTTCTCGCGGGTCTTTGCTTGCTTGTGTTTTATCTTTAAGCACGTAGTCCCCGACTTTAAGTGGCCTCATCTTTGCCCTCTTGTTATAACAGTGTTCTGCTTGTTGATTTTGGGCGACCATTCTTACGTAATCCATATATCTTTGTTCCTTGACCTCGTCGAGTTTTTGCCTTCTACTGTCATCGTTCTGGGATCCTCTCTCGCGGAAGTACCTTAGACTGGGCTCCCCGACTGGAATTACTGCATCAGTCCCATAGACTAACGAGTATGGCATTTCCCCGGTGCTCTCTTTTAGCGTTGTTCGGTAGGCCAGAGTACTTCTGGTAATACCTCCGGCCATTGTCCCTTGGCGTCTTCGAGTTTCTTTTTCATGATGTTCAGTATTAACTTGTTGGAGGATTCCGCTTGCCCGTTACCTTCTTTCCTGCAAATTGATGTCTGTTGTCGCAACTGATTTCTTTGGGGAGACCGAAGCGGCATATGATGTTTTTCCATATGAAGGCGATTACTTCTTGTTCGCGTATCTGGGCAAATGCTCCTGCTTTCACCCATTTAGAGAAATAATCAATTTAAACTAAGAGAAATCGTACATTACCTCGTCCGACCGGGAGGAGGCCCACGATATACATTCCCTATTTGATGAACGGCCAAGGGGAAGTCACTGAGTGTAGTTGTTCACCCGCTTGGTGGATCAATAGGGCATACTTATGGCGTTGCTTACATTTTTTCACGAAATCTGCGGCTTCTTTTTTCATGGTGGGCCAGTAGTATCTTGCTCGTATGAGGCACCTGACTAACGCTCGATTGTATGAGTGAGCTCCGCAGTGACCTTCGTGCACTTCTTCAAGGAAGCACCGCGTCTGATTTGGGACCAAGTATTTCGCTAGGGGGCCGCCATATGTCCTTTTGTATAGGTAGTTGTGAACGATGCTATACCTGGCTGCTTGCATCTGTAGTTTCTTGGCCTCTTTTTTATCATTGGGGAGTATACCGTCTTGCAAATATATAGCAATATGGTTGCACCAGTCCCAAGTTAGGTTTACGGTTCTTACCTCGATTTGGTCTATCAACGAATTGAGGAGGAGGACCATACTTTGATCTCCGATTATGTTTTTGGTGGCTGTCGCCAATTTGGTGAGGTCCTCTGCCTCGATATTCTGTGCTCTGGGAATCTGGTCGAGCTGACATTCGTCGAACTCGGGTAGTAGTTTGCAGATTTCGGTCTGGTATTTTTGTAACCTCTTCTCCTGGATTTGGAAAGTCCCTGTGACTTGGTTGACCACGAGCTGAGAATCGCATCACAGCCTTAGCCGCTTCGCCCCGTATTTGAGTGCTAGTCTTATAGCCTGTTTGGCCAAGCTTCTCAAGAGGCCAAAAATGTCTTTTTTCTCAAAAGCACTTTTTTCCTAACTTGAGGTGTGTGGCCAAGCTTTTTTGGGGAAAAAAAGCTTTTGGGAAGAAGCAAAAACAGGTTTTGAGAAGCAGAAAAAAGTAGCTTCTTCCCAAAAGCAGAAGCAGAAGCAGTTTTGACTTTTTTTCTTACCAAAATTATCCTTAACAAAATATAGTATATATCAAAATAACCGTTAAATCTAATACTTAGGATATTAATGTATAAATATTTCTTATTATCTTTAGGATAACATTCTAATATATAGTGACTTTAGGGGTGAATATTTTTATATTTGTTGAATGATTTTTAATATATTTAACTTATATTAAAAGAATTAAGTACTTTTAAAATTTATTTTCATATTTTACTTAAATAAAATAAAAAGATTTAATTATTGCATGTAATAACAAATTTTAAGATTATTTATTTACTTATAATATTAACTATTAAGTAAATCTATTCATGTCATTATTCTTAATTTGATACTTAAAAGCACTTTCTGAAAAGCTTGGCCAAACACAAATTATTACTCAAAAGTNCAGTGTAGGTGCTCGCCTGCTTGGTGTATCACTGGGGCGTACTTCTGGCATTGTTCGCATTTTTTCACGAAATCCACGGCCTCTTTTTTCATGGTGGGCTAGTAATACCCCGCTCGTATAAGGCGTCTGACCAAAGCTCGATTGCCGGAGTAAGCTCCACAGTGGCCTTCGTGTACTTCTGCGCCGCGTCTGATTTGGGCCTAAGCATTTCGCCAGACGGCCGCCATATGTCCTTTTGTACAGGTCTTTGTGAACGATGTTGTATCTGGCCGCTTGCATTCGCAGCTTCTTGGCCTCTTTTTTATCGTTGGGGAGTATGTCGTCATGCAAATATGCAATAATACGGTTGCGCTAATCCCAAGTCAAGTTTATGGTTCTTACCTAGATTCAGTTTGTCGCCGAGTTGAGGAGGTGGACCATACTTCATTCTCCGGTTATAATGTTTTTGGTGGCTTCTTCTAATTTGGCGAGGTCGTCTGCCTTGATGTCTGTGCTCGGGGAATCTGGTCGAGCTGACATTCGTCGAACTCGGGTAGTAGTTTGCAGATTTCGGTCCGGTATTTTTGTAACCTCTTCTCCTGGATTTGGAAAGTCCCTGTGACTTGGTTGACCACGAGCTGAGAATCGCATCACAGCCTTAGCCGCTTCGCCCCGTATTTGAGTGCTAGTCTTATAGCCTGTTTGGCCAAGCTTCTCAAGAGGCCAAAAATGTCTTTTTTCTCAAAAGCACTTTTTTCCTAACTTGAGGTGTGTGGCCAAGCTTTTTTGGGGAAAAAAAGCTTTTGGGAAGAAGCAAAAACAGGTTTTGAGAAGCAGAAAAAAGTAGCTTCTTCCCAAAAGCAGAAGCAGAAGCAGTTTTGACTTTTTTTCTTACCAAAATTATCCTTAACAAAATATAGTATATATCAAAATAACCGTTAAATCTAATACTTAGGATATTAATGTATAAATATTTCTTATTATCTTTAGGATAACATTCTAATATATAGTGACTTTAGGGGTGAATATTTTTATATTTGTTGAATGATTTTTAATATATTTAACTTATATTAAAAGAATTAAGTACTTTTAAAATTTATTTTCATATTTTACTTAAATAAAATAAAAAGATTTAATTATTGCATGTAATAACAAATTTTAAGATTATTTATTTACTTATAATATTAACTATTAAGTAAATCTATTCATGTCATTATTCTTAATTTGATACTTAAAAGCACTTTCTGAAAAGCTTGGCCAAACACAAATTATTACTCAAAAGTACTTTTCAGAGTGATTAACCAACCACAAACTGCTTCTCTCCAAAAGTATTTTTTAAAAAAGTACTTCTCAAAATAAGTTGATTTCTCCAGCTTGGCCAAACAGGCTATTAGTCCTGCAATTACGGCCTCATACTCGGCCTCGTTGTTAGTCATGTCCGGGCACCTTATGGACTAGAAAATCACTTCTCCAGTTGGGACTTCGAGTACGAGTCCCAGCCTAGACCGCGACGCGTTAGATGCGCCGTCGGTGTATAGGACCCAGAGGTCGTGTGTTTGAGAAGTGTGGAGGGATTCCTTTTCGACTTCGGGCAGTATGTGCGAACTGAAATCGGCGAGGACAAGAAACTTTATCGCCGTTCGCGGTCGATATGTGATATCGTGCTTGCTTAGTTCGATGGCCCATTTGGCCAATCTGCCCGAAAGTTTGGGTTTGTGTAAAATGCGTCTTAAGGGGAAAGTCGTGATGACCGAGATGGGATGGCATTGGAAATGCGGTCTGAGCTTCCGTGAAGCTACGACTAAGGACAAAGCTAGTTTTTCAAGGTGGGGGTACCTCGTCTAGGAGTCGACTAGTGTCTTGCTAATGTAATAGATGGGAGATTTCGTACCTTTACTTTCTTAGACTAGGACTGCGCTCCCAACTACTTCGGATACGGCGAGATAGACGAGGAGAAGTTGTCCTGGTTCCGGTTGTGAGAGAAACGGTGGCGAGGATAGGTATACCTTTAACTCCTTCAATACTTGGACGCTTCTAGGGGTCCATAGGAGGTTGTTTTCCTTTTTGGCACCTATCGGAGGATCGCGAGATGAACCTTGACAGGGTAGAGATACGACCGGTTAACTTCTGGACTTGTTGTTTGGTGGTCAAGTACTCTGGTATACCCTCGATGGCCTTGATTTGGTCGGGATTGACCTCGATACCCCGATGCGACACTGAGAAACCCAAGAATTTTCCTGAGGCCACGCCGAATGCGCACTTTTCGGGGTTCAACTTCATGTCGTATTGCCTGAGTATGCCGAAGGCTTCTCTAAAATGATCAATGTGATCTTCTTTCTTTTTGGATTTGACCAACATGTCATCGATGTATACCTCCATCCTCTTTCCGAGTTGTTCTTTGAACATTTTCGTCACCAGTCTTTGGTAAGTTGCCCCTGTATTTTTCAGTCCGAACGGCATGACCCTGTAGCAGTACGTCCCCTGGTGGGTGATGAAGGTGGTCTTTTCCTGGTCCGCTTCCTCCATAAGGATCTGGTTGTAGCCCGAGCTAGCGTCCAGGAAACTCAGTAACTCATGCCCGGCTGTCGTATCGATGAGTTGGTTGATATGAGGTAGTGGAAACGAATCCTTGGGGCAAGCTTTGTTCAGGTCAGTGAAATCCACGCACATCCGCTAGTTGCCTTTTTTCTTTTTTACCATGACCACGTTGGCGACCCATTGGGGGTACTTTGACTCTCTGATAGAGCCATTTTCCTATAATTGTTCCACTTCTTCGAGCACCTTCATTGATTACGGAATTGAACTTGTGTCGAACCTGCCTTACCAGGGGATATAGTGGATCGACGTTCAATATGTGTATGGCGATATCTTTTGGGATACCTGGCATATCTGCATAGCTAAAAGCAAACAGGTCCGCGTTAGCAATTAAGAATTTGTGAAACTTACTTGGCTCATGGAGTTTGCAGCCGATGTAAGCTTTCTTATTGAGATCGTTGACATCTAGCTGAACGGGGTCGAGGTCCTCTATAGTCGATCCTATGGCCTCGGCCACGTCAAGGTCTTTGATGGACTCTTTGATGTCGTCGTCTACCGACCTCAACCCTATTGATTTCTATGCTTCCTTCTCTTTGTCTTTCATTTGTTGAGCGGTCGTGCAGTCTACCGCGATGCGGTAGCATTCTTGAGATGTACATTGTTCCGGCGTATGCTGAATATCCCCCATGGAGTTTGAAATTTGATGACTTGGTACAAGCTGGAGGGTATAGATCTCATGGTATGTATCCATGGTCTCCCTATGATGGCGTTGTATGCCGTGTCCTGATTCATGATGCGGAATGTGGCCTCTAGAGTGACGCCACCCGCCAGGACGGGGAGTGTAATCTTGCCAGATGTTCATTCAAATGCATTGTTAAAACCCGTTAGTATGATGCAGCGTGGTACTATCTTGTCCTTGAGTTTCATTTGTGTGAGTACTCGGCGATGGATAATACACGCGCCGCTTCCATCATCTACCATAATCTATCTTACGCCGGTATCTAAAATTTGTAAAGTAATAACAAGAGCGTCATAGTGAGGGAATGCCAAATCGTTGGTATCTGACTTATCGAAGATGATACTTTCTTCGAGTTCGTCATACCATTCATGGATGATCGACTGTTTGAGCTTGTGGGTAGTGGTGAAATTTACGCTATTGATAGAAGTGTCGTCTTCACCGTCGATGATCATGTGGATGGTGCGGGCTGGTGAGGGCGGCTTTGGCGGTCCTTGTTATTGTTCGCGCCCCTAGAAAAGTTAGTTATTCCCCGATGGCTCAGTAGTTCTTTGAGGTGCCCCTATCACAAAATAATTATGACCTCCTATCTTAGGGCGATGCAATCTTCGGTTTTGTGTCCTCACTCTTGATGTAACTAGAAGAGGGTGTCTGATATTCTGGTATTCGGGTCTGACCTCATCTTTTGCGGCCACTTCACCTTTGACACGAGCTTCTCCAGGGCGTAGACGATCTCTATAGGTGACACGCAAATATTGTGAGCGGATAATAAAGGGGCAAACATATTTTATTCCGGTGAGTCCCTGTTCTTGATCGGGGTGGGCCTTCTTCATGGCGGGATGGGGGTATAGCGGTAGTTCTGACATACGGGAGATGTCGGTCCCAGTTTGGCCGTGAGGTCTCCGGATCTCTTCTGATATCATATCTCTGATCTTTTCTGGATTCTTCTTGTACTGAGGTCAATCAATGAGCTGGCCCATTGAGGTCGTCTTCGCCTATTCGAACTTCGACACAGTATGCATTATGTATTTCGTCCCAAGTTGTTGGGGGGTATTTCATCAGACGACTCAGTAATTTGCTTGTCGCTCTCGAACCATTTCTGTTCAGTCCGTTTTGAAAAGTGGCCACCGCTATTCCTTCTAATACATTGGGCAAAGTCATTCTCACTCGGTTGAAACGAGCGAGTAAATCCCTAAGTCCTTCTCCTGGCGACTGTTTGATAGCAAAGATATCATTTACTCTCGCCTTGGCCTTTTTGGCTCAAACGTGAGTACCAAGTTAGTGCTCCTCCTGTGAGGGTTTTGCTGAACTTCTTTAGCAGAACGGAGGATACTTGTTCCTTTTGTAGGGTCGGTCGTGCCATCGTATATTTTCAAGTAGGGCAGAATTTAAAAGTCTTCGGTATGGCGCGGGGGGCAGTGCCGTCGCTGCGCGGCTACTCCACAAACCGACCGGCATATCTCTTCGGTAATAACTTAGGAGTGCTCGGTATTTAATCGACCCTTTCTTGGGGCTCTATCAATTGGTCCCGAAGTGTTTTATTCTCGATTTCCATTCCTTCCATCCTTTTCAGAATGGTTGTGAGGGTGTCATTACCTACATTATTAAAAATATTGTGAGTGATACCTGTTGTTGCGGGCGGTGAGGGGGGGGAGGGAAGTTGATCATGTTGCTCGTTCTCTGGTGGCGTAGCACAGGTTCTCGCAGTCATTGCGGCCGCACCCTAAATGGATTTATAGAGGACACTGGTCAGTGTATTAGTTAACCAGGCTTCATGGAGCTTATTTATCGTAGGTGGTGCCTCCTCTCCCTTGGATATGGAGGCTGTCTTGCCAAGGGATTTCGTGATGCTGCAGCGAGGAGGGGGTGATCGACCTCGCCTAGGAGTGGCATTGGGCGTTCTGTTCTCGCCCACTACTTCTGAGCTCTCGTGGATGATATCCATGAGGTTGGTTCGGAGTTCACTAATAATTCTTACCCTTCCTTCTCTGTTACCTGCCATGTTAGATCTATGGAAGCGGAGAGAAAAAGTGTTCTTTTTTTTACGTCAGCAATCAGTGTCAGTTGTAGATCTAGAAGGAACTAAAAAGCTTAGCTAGAAAATCTCCACACACGGCGCCAAATTATTTGACCAAAAAATATAATCTCCGGTAAAACTATTAAATTTATATAATGAAGGGTCAAATCTAGTTAAGGATAATGACTCTAGATGTTAAGCATAAGGATGCACGATAGATGGGACTAAGTTCGCATATGATTGATGGCAATAAATGTGAAATACTCTTGCAACAAGAATATTAAATGAGATATATCCAGCAATAAATGTCAATAAATGACATTTATGTATATAAAAAGAATGATTCACCCGATAATGGATGTACAAGGTGAATATTCTGTATGACAATGGTGAATGACAGATAGATCCAAGATTTGCATGAACAATCCTTCGATCTGGTGGAAAAGTCGGGAATAACATGAACGAGAATCTTTATAAAAAGGCAACCTTTGTGTTTTTATCCGAAAGGAGTCTTCTTCTCCAAAGTCTCCTTATCAGAAAAATATTACATGCCCTTATCATTGTCTCTTCTTTCTATTTATATGGGCCTATTTTCTTAGAAAAGCCTAATAGAACAAATACCAGGAATATTCACTAGAATATTCCCTTTTTTAATACCATATTCTGACAAATTAGTCGTTACAAGTCTTATCACTAATAATCGATCTCGACCTTGATCCTTGTTGACATTTTGACTGCGATCTCTATTGATATCTCGACCA